>CM035436.1:65921036-65923536 GCA_020310875.1 Ceratopteris richardii
CATTAGGAGCTGTTGATGAAGACATTGAGGAGGATAAATTGGTAAGGCAAATCCTTACAGGTTTGAGAGATGACAAATGGAAGCCATTCATTTTGTCTACAGAGTTATCACTTGACCATTTCACTCCTGATTTAAATCAGTTGCTAGGTCATATGCTAACATTTGAGCAGGATGTTAAAGGAGATGGTGACAAGAGTGCAGGTCATGCAATGTACTCAAAAGATAAGAAGAATAGCAAAGGAAAGCAACAAGCAGGTGAAGATGAAGGAACAACTACTCAAGCCAACTTCCTAAGAGGAAGAGGAGGTGGCAAAGGTAGAGGAAGAGGCAGAAACAACAAGGATGGAGGTAAAGCTTGCTGGATTTGTGGTAAGACAAATCATTTAGCTAATGATTGTTGGCACAATACTCAAAGTAATAATGGATATAGTCAAAGTTACAATGCAAGAGGAAGAGGTGGCAGAAATCAAAGAGGTAATTTCAGAGGCAGAGGTGGTAGGAGTTACTTTGGAAGAAATACAGGTAGAGGATTCCAAAGTCAACAATATAACAATACCTACTACAATTATGCTTCAGAACAGAAGGAGGATTCAACATTGATATTGAATGCTACTTGTGAAAGGCAGAGTGAAGATCAAAGAGTCTTTTACATCGACTCAGGGTGTAGCAATCACCTGAGTGGTAACATATCATTGATGACTGATTTGGAGAATAAAGTTTCTAATCATGTTGTTCAAACAGGTGACAACACAAAGCATAAAGTGAAGTCGATTGGATCAGTGAAAGCTAAAGACGGTAGTACCTTATTGGGTAAGGTTCTGTATGTTCCTACAATTCCTAAGAATTTGATAAGTGTAGGACAAATTGTTGAAAAGGGATATGAAGTAAGATTCACTAATGAAGGAGTATACGTGGAAGATCCCAGTCAAGGGTATAAACAGATTGTTTCAGGAAAGAAAGAAGGAAGACTGTTTACACTAAAGATTCAAGGCAACATTGGTCAGGCCATGTTTACATATGCAGGACATAAAATTTCTGAGTTAGATCTTTGGCACAAGAGGCTTGGACATTTCAATGAAAGAGGTATTAAAGATATGATTAACAATGGTTCAGTGCTTGGATTGCCTAATGTTGCAGGTCAACATATGACATACAAATGTGAGGCATGTCAACTAGGTAAGGCTCATAAGAATTCTTACTCCAAGCATGGTTTTATGTACTCAGAGAAGCTTGAATTGGTACACACAGATGTGTGGGGACCCTCAAAAGACTTCAGTATAAATGGGTCAAGATATTATGTGATTTATGTTGATGATGCTACTAGATGGATCACTATCTATGTGATCAAGGATAAGTCAGAAGTATTCAATACATTCAAACATTATCATGCATATGCAGAAAGAACTACAGGTCATAAATTGAAGAGACTAAGATCAGATGGAGGGGGAGAGTATTTCTCCAACGAATTCAATGATTACTTATGGAATGCAGGTATAAAAAGGGAAGTTACTTGCAGGTACTCTCCTCAACAAAATGGTGTAGCAGAAAGGAGGAATAGGACTGTTGTTGAGTTTGCAAGGTCCATGATGAATGAGAAAAATTGCCCTAATTATTTGTGGGCTGAAGCTGTAAATACAGCTACTTATTTGGTTAATAGGTTACCATGTAAAGCCTTGCAGGGTATGACACCATATGAGGCTTGGTGGGGTAAGAGACCTACCCTGGATCATTGCAGAGTATTTGGATGTGTGGCATATGCATATGTGCCATCACAATTAAGACACAAATTGGAACCTAAAGCTGAAAAATATGTTTTCATTGGTTATGATGACAGACAGATGGGATACAGGTTGTGGAATCCATCCACAAAACATTTTCTGGTTTCGAAAGATGTTACGTTTGATGAGCAAAGTTCTTGGTATGCAGGAACAGTTAATAGCAATACAGGTGATGAAGAAGAAGTGAGTCAGAAGAAAGGTAAATCAAAGGTTCAAATAATTGATGAAGAAGAAAATTATGAAGTGCAGGAAGAAGTTGAAGAAAGGTCAAGATTTGATCCTGAGTGTGAAGAACCAGAAACCTCAAGGACTAGACAACTCAGAAGGTCATCAAGAAATAGATGGCAACCTACAAGGTACAGTTATGATACTTCATTTTTGGCTACGAAAGATTATGCTTACATAATGAAAGCAGATGAAGACCCTTCTACATATGAAGAGGCAAAAGGTAAGGAAAAATGGGAGAAAGCTATGCAAGAAGAACATGATGCATTGGTGGAAAATCAAACATGGGATTTAGTTCCTAAACCAAATAGCCAGAAGATTATTGGATGCAAGTGGGTCTACAAGACCAAGAGATTTGCAGATGGAAGTGTGTCTAGATACAAAGCTAGACTTGTTGTCAAAGGGTTTGCTCAAACATATGGGGTTGATTATGATGAGACTTATAGTCCAGTGGCAAAGATGACAACCATCAGAACACTCATAGCTGTTGCTGCGTG
>CM035436.1:65928536-65938536 GCA_020310875.1 Ceratopteris richardii
TGCATAAATCACATATGATACTATTAGCATCATACATGATAACGACAAAAGCAAAATGAGGTAAATGAGATTTAGATTATTACACTTTCCTCCTCCAGGTAAAAGGTATGATCTTAGTAGATATGCAACCCACATACTTTGGCAAAAGGATTTGGATGCATTTTGAGATGTAGAATGATATTATTTGCTCTGTCCAGAATATAACATTGGAGGGTATAGTGCACTGTAGAAACCTTAAAGTTAAACCACATTTTATTTTGTGAATGTCTTAATCATGCAATCAAGGTGCAAAAATGATATACACACTTTTAAGCATTAAATAGCATTACATATGATGTTGGAAAAAGCAAAGTGGAGAAAATGATATTTTATATCACCGAATTTTCCTTGAATAGAAATTAATGATTGGAACAAATATGTAACCATTGATCAGAACATTGACAAGTACTCAGTATAATTTGTGATCGAGTGGCATTATTTGCAAGTCAGAAAGTTCCATTTGTTCATGGCCAGTATTTATTATCCATCCTTGTTCAAGATTGTACATGTGAAGAAAAACTCTGAACCAACAATTTTATATTGACAAATCAAACTAGATAAGTACTCTCAACATGCTATGTTCTGGCAGGAAAATCAAAGCATACTGTGCGCTATAGAGTGACTAATCATAATGACCAAAAAATATAATTTCATCATGACCACTATATCGTCCATAAATATCACAACAGAAGCTCGTCTCCTAAGTGTCATCACTTCAGACTTCAATTATACTTGTAATATCATTTTGGTTCCCAACTATCATCACCTAAGACTTCATTGGAATATCATATTGGTCATGAATAAACCTTCACATATGTAATTTAATAAATATATCCTCTCAGGAGTGAGCATTTACATGAGCTTTTCTAATTTAAAATCGTCTTGATTCATTCATCCTCCCTTGTAAAGCTTGGGTTGTCACTTAAATAGAATCTATTAACCTAGAGGCTAATGTCAGTACACTATACACAAATCACATTACCTTAGGAAGTGAAATTAAAGGTTGATACTATTTTGGATATTCAATATTCAATCCAAATTCTTCTACAGCAAGCCGAAATGTCCTCACACGTTCCCAATGTAAGGTACCGCGTCTGTAGTAGAGCACAGTAGAAACTCCCATCTTGAAACATTCCATGGCAACTTCCTCACCAAGCTTTTTAGCAGCATGCTGACAATACAGGGACACATTAACATAATAAAATTCAAACAATGAAGAAAATTTGTCCACAAATTAAGAGAAAATCTATAAAAGCTGTGAAAGACGGTTAAGATAAAGACTGCAACGATCCTCTTATACACATACGTTCTTCCTTTTCTGCCCGTATCTCACTCTGATAGCCTTCTATACACAAATTATATGTACTTTTAGGCAGTACTTGCATACTTCTTTTAAGATTTTAACTCATTTTGACCTGTTGACATTAAGAATTGGTCAAAGTGATAAAAGCCCACATCTTAATAAAACTTTGTGCCAAAACTCATAAGAGAAGAAGCTTGAAACTTGCATGTTCATCTTTTTCATTGGTCCTCCCAAATTCTTGTGCAAGATTCTTCTCTCCATAGATTCCCTCTCCTTTGTTCAAGCCTAAATCCTCAAGCTCCTTGATGGCAAGGGTACCAATGTGTAGCTCCATTACCCTCTAAGTTACTACCGAAGTCAGCAATGTCTCTCATATAAACCCATCACAAATGGAAGTTGACTTCTGCACAGTGCACACATACATGTTAGAAACGCCACCTCTATTTAAAGACTTTCCATCACAAAAAGTACTTCCATAAGATACTTTTCCACACCCACATTCTTCTTGCAGGTAAATTCCAACTAGTGCTGCAGCAACAAAGCACTTTCATTTTGCCTCCCAAATCGAGTGGGAGATAGTACATATGCAAGCATCTTTTGATTTAGTGCTGGAGTCTTAATACAGCAAAAAATATTGGTGAATTTCAACTAAATTACAAAAACTGCATGCCTTAAGAACCTTCAAGAATTGAGCACTGCTGACTTCATCATTTGTGAAGAACACTAAAGTTTCTACAAAAATTCCCAAATTTTTCGTGAATTTTGGACAGTTTTTACTTCTTGATAGAGTTTGGACAAATTCCTGGTAACTCTTGGTCTAGGTGGCCGAAGTCCAAGTGCATGCCCAAAGCTATGATTTCAAAATAATTTTGCAAAATCATATCAATTTCAAATATTATTCATTTCTGAAATTTATTTAAAGAAATTACTTTTCTGCTTGTTGAGAATTCAGTATATAACTAGCTTCTCTTAGTATATTATGGTAATAATGTGTGTGAACATACTTAGGACTGTTGGGGAACTTTATTCCCTCTTTATAGGTTTCTTCCCCTTGGCTTGTGTACACACCTGTACTCCCTGATGGGCATCTTATAAGTTGGATGGTTCCAACTACCTATTGTAGACATAGTACATACATGATGCACCATGTATTGGTTGCAAAGGGACTCTAATCAATAGAATATCATGCAGGTGTTGAAATATATCCGGTTGGAGCTACAAATCTGTTAGTTTTTGAAGCCCACAATCAATATAGAGAGAGTATAGAGAGAGAAATAGAGAGACAATGTACATAAAAGATTGGCAAAGGAGCATAAAAAACTCCAAAAATAATACCCTAATATTGCAAAAATACTTACAAAATGCCTTCTCCAACTCCAACAAGAAGAGAGCTTGGAAACCTATGACACAATATGCATGATAGTCTATAATGACCTCTCTATTTATAGATTTGAAGCAGTTCCGTTATTTTCACCTAAAATCACGGAAACTTCCTTTTTGGTATTTTTATTATTTTTTTAATTATTTTTTAGGTTAATTATTAACCATAGGATCGAATCTGCAAGATGTTGACATGTGGCAAATCTGCTTTGACTTTTAATGCTCTATTTGACTTTTGGCCAGAAATTAGTGTTTGCCTTTTGTCCTGACAAATCTCCTCCAATTTCAACACATGGCATATCATTGGATAGCTCTTGAGTAGTAGTTCCCAAATATGTGATAAAAAATTAATGGATATTTTGACGAAAGTTGACCTCTTGTTGACTAGCCTTTGCCCTTGAAAATATCTGCAAATATGGATGGGTCCTCTTGTGGAAGGTTCATTTTTAACAACCCCCTCCTAACCCAAGACAAGTGGAATATGCCAAGTACCTAGACATATACTGTTAGCTAACAAAATTGTTGTTATAGGTACATGTAAAGATCATGACACAAATGTCCACAAAAATATAAAAGGACTTTGCCAATGAAGAGCATTCCATACCACAAACAAAAGGAGAGCTTAAAGAATTTTTCCATACTCTTCTCGACAAAGAATTACTTGGAAGTGTTAGGGTTGAGGTGTCGTGCCAGAGGGGTAGAGGACACGTGTGTGGGTGCCTCAAGAGAGGAGGTGATAGGCAGAAATGGTGGCAGAGTTGATAGAAGGGGGGGGGGGGGGGGGGGAGAGAAAGAGAGAGGAAGAGAGAGAGAGAGAGAGAGAGAGAGAGGTTCGATCAGTTATGGAGGCTTCTCTTGGAAGTAAGAGAGCCAAAAGTGTTATTATGTTATGTTATATAGAAGCCTTTTAGGGTTGGCCAAGTTCACATTGAACTTGGGCCCAAAAATAAAAAATAAGTGACTTTAGCCTTTATAAATAGGCCTATACACATGTATACACTATAAAGGGGTCATTTAGGGCTTTACCCCAACAACCTCCCACTTAAAGGCATAAATGATGCCTTTAAGGTAAGTGACTCCTCCCACCATCTATTGGAAACAATGTCCCATTGGTCAAAGTTGGTCAAGTTGTTCCAGTATTACAGCATGAGTAAATTTTGTTTTAATACTCTTACAAGGAAAAAGCGCTCAGCGCATTGGTTAGTCCATTGTCCTCTCAAAGAAACCACCTGGGTTCAATACCCACGGATGGCAGCGCGAAGAAGTCTTCAGTTTTTTTTTAAAACAGACGGCGCAAGCACATCGAAAACGCGATTCCTTTTTTAGTGCTTTTACTTTATTACATGATAAAAAATCAGGCGAGCGGCGACGGATTTAGCGATCGTATTACTCTTGCTTTATTCAAGAGCTTTTGGAGAGCTTTTCAAGATACACACAAAGCTATATAAGAAGAGCATAGGCTCATTGTAAGACATCCTTCACCTAGTTTCAACACCAAGCTTTGGAGAGCTTTGGTACCTCAATAGAGGTGGTGCGTCTTAGCACATGGGGCAGCCATGGTGCTATCTTGGAGCATGTTGAGGAGCGGCTATGGAGTTCTTCTTGAAGAAGAAGAGTGTGCTCACACTCTTGCTTATGGAGAGGATTTACCCCGCAGAAGCTTGGTGGTGTGGATCGGCCATCCACATGATGTATTTGAAGATTGTCTTCTACATGAAGATTTCGGGTTACTTCAAAGACATTAGATGGTGGTTAACATAAGATTTACATCTTATGTTAAGAATTCAGGTACATATTCTCTTTATGCACACAGGTACTACTTGAAGCTTATGGAGGCAGTGGCATCCATATCACGAGGAGTCCTATACGGCATAGGTACAAGAGAATCAGTACATGTATGCTTTATGCATATTTGGATGAGGTGTTCGAGAAGGTATGTTCATATGAGTTTGAGGATTTCTGGCAACAAACTTTTTAGCATGCTATGCTAATTTTGTAAGTATGTGATCTTTCACACACGTATCTGACTTAGGGTCTTCCATAGCCTAAGTTCAGATGAGGGTTTGCTGATTATCAGTTTTAGACTCATCCTTCCTCTTTCTGTCACTCATATTCACTCTTCTACAACCTATTAGGTCACACATCTCATATATATTCAGATTTCTGTCCATACATCTGAATATGTTTGTTACATTTGTACATTCACTCGTCCATCTATTTCTGTTCACATAGAGTGGTTGAGAGTTTTGCTCCCACATTGTAAATTGACATTTGTATATATGATAGTGTGAGTAAGCAGTGGCTTACGTAACACTTTGAACATGTTGTCTAATCTCTCTCTATCTTTGTCTCATCATTTGTATGATTAAGTGTGGTATGTTCTTGTTTTGTCAATATTGGAAGATTGTTGGAATTTGTCTTATAGATGCTTGACTTATGGAACTTGGACCTGTGGTATTAGTAATGGGCCTATTAAATTTCCAACATTTGGTATCAGAGCTTTAGGGCTTTGGTGTTAGAGCATTAAGGCTCTCAGGTTCCCAGGTTCCCAGACTTCCAGGTTTACAACATATGATTTAAGAGGATCTTCTAACATTTGACATTTGACATACACACTTAATCTAGATGAGTAAAAATTTGAGAATTAGACAATTCAGTCACATGTTTATTCATCAATGTGGAGTATGAAGTTGATGATCTGTTAGCAGCCGAATATTTTTGGAAGAGTATGCAAATACTTTACAAAAGTATTATTTGAAGACCAAGACTTGATGAAGAGAAGGCTACTTCAAATTCAAGGAAAAACAATGGTTTTGAGAAGATGAAGGAATCAGATCAACATCAAATCACAGGTATCAATTTCTACTATCATGTTATCATTTGCAGGTCATATCTTAGAAGAGCAGTTATGAAGAGATTTGAAGGATTCAAGAAGTGCTTTTATACACTTTCATTATTTGAAAGATAAAGGCTACATCAAAACAAGTATCTAGAGGGTTTTCATCTAAGAAGACAAATTTGGAGATGGGATGAGTTTTATGTTCAGCCAATTTTCTGTTGTAAGTTGGTTGGATATCCAAGTACAGAATTTGATCTAGAGAGGTAACTTTAGAAAAGTAATTCATCATTCAGACAAAAGGTTGGTGAATTCAGTCATATCAGTCACATTTGAAGCAGAGTTTTGATTCAGAGATATGAGGAGATGGTAAAACGTGATTCTATGTTCACTTCCATTTATATACCATGTTTGTTTTGTCTCTTACTCTTAGCATTAGAGGAAGAGAAAAGTTCATTTGAAGAAGTTAAGAGTGCTTGCTACTTCAAGATGAAGAGAACAAAAGGTATGGAAGAGAAGTTTGAAGATGTTGACATCATCCTCATATATTTTCCATATACTTTTCCTTTTTATCCTCTACACCCAAAGACAAGCCTATGAGAACATCTTGCGTGAAGATAGTCTAAAGAAGAAGCAGTTTCTTGTTTTGCATTATACTCGGTCATGTTTTAGTAGGTTTTGACAACGAGCATTGAGAGAAAGAAAAGCAGCAGACATATGTTTTGATGCATATATATATGAGTTATCTTTTAGTTGAAGCTTTTTGAGCAAGCAACTTATATGTTCCCTCAAAGAATTCATAGAGTGTCAATACAGAGCTACTTGGTATATGACAAGTTGCAAAGAAGTATATTTCTTCTTTATCTAAATCTTGAGGGAAAAGAGTATTTGTAGCAGATGTTGAAGACTTGGGTTGAGGTTTTTTGTTTGGAAAAGTTACCTCATATTCAGTATTCTCAGAAAACTTCAGAAAATTCACATTTTTTATGTACTAGTCAGTTGAAGAATCTACTTTCTATGATTGTCTTGTTTTTTGGATACATGCTTGTATTCAAAAAAGGTGTTCCATCAGATCCTATCACTTGATTGAGAAGTGGAATTAACCAAAAAAAGTCAAGCAGGTACTGTCACATTTCACCCGGGTAGAATATGAAAAGATGAAGTATCAACTCGCAGCTTTTGGAGTTCTCAAGGTAAGAAGTTTGTCCACTTATGTTTCAAGTAGTAGTTGCAGATTCTTGAGAAGGATTTGGTTAAAGAAAAGTTTTACAACTTTGTGAGAAGCATGGACACGTACAGACATTCAGGTAGCAAATCAAACATTCAGTCATGAAGGTTTGATGACAGCAGATTCTACACAGATATTTTGTTGGAAAGATCATTGATCTTGGATGATCTAGTATGATCAGTATTTATGAGTCAGTTGTCTATCCTTTGTTTGTGAAGATTCTTAACATTGGAAGAAGTAAGTCAAAGATTCAGGTTCTATCAGATTTGTGTTGCAAAGAGATAGAAGAAGATACTTGTTATGTTGCAGAAGGTTATGAATCCTAAATTGCTTTTAGCAAGGTTTTTATGATAGATCAGCTAACCTTATTCTAGATTTTGGAAAGCTAAGAAATTACAGGGAAAGCTATTGGCATGTGTACAGTGCTGATAAAAAGAGTTCAGAGATTTTGTTTCAAACACAGGTATTATCATTGAATATCAGATTTATTGAAAGAAGGAAGACGTTCCAGATTTCATAAAGTCTGATATAATTTGAAGAATTATGGATACTGGTGTTAAATCATCAAGGGGGGTGATGAAACATGAAGACTTATTTTCAGCCATATGTAAAAGAATGCAGAGTCATGACTCATATCTAGAGGTATTCCTATTTCAAGTATTCCTATATTTCCTTTGTCAGGTTCTCTTTATATTCCAACTTTGAAAGAAGAAGGAAGAAGAAGAACGTATGGAGAAAGTTCCTGTTAGGATGTTCCTATTCACGAAAAAGTTCCAGAATTCTATTAAAGAGAAGCTTGATAATTCAGAGAGGTATGTTTTAGAAGTGCGCACATTTATGTTTATACCAGATTCTGAAGGAAAGAGGTATGAAGGATTTACAGATTGAACAAGGATGAAGACATGATGACATCATAGATTTTTTTATGAGACTCATGAATTGAGTTGAGTTGAGTAAAGTCAGAGATGAACCAGCTAGTGTTCATAATACACTAAGTTGTGAGTTATCAGTCACAGTTTCCAGGATTCAGTTCTTAATTATGTTTAGTGTATTTACATGACAGAGCAAAAGTACGTTGAGAAAGCTTTCATAAGGTAAATGCAAATATGTGGATCCTAGTGTATGTTTTCAGGTTCGAGAAGACAGGAGATAGCAGGTTCAGAGTCAATACTTGCTACATTTGTTGTCAAGCAAACGATTGCTTGATGTGTACACTATTGGATATCTAGTTTGCATATTTTCTCAAGTATTATGGTTCATATTCAGCGAGTTCACGTTTTTGAAGTTTGAAGAAAAGTCAAATTCAGTTTTGAAAAAGACTTTTGAAGAAAAGGTTTCTAGGTCAATTCGGGGAGTACAAGTTTGAAGCTTATGAAGTTTGCAGATAAATGAAGTTACAGATCCAGTTCAGTTTGTACCAATGTGACATTGCAGGGGGGGG
Organism: Ceratopteris richardii; assembly: GCA_020310875.1. Classification (NCBI taxonomy): domain Eukaryota; kingdom Viridiplantae; phylum Streptophyta; class Polypodiopsida; order Polypodiales; family Pteridaceae; genus Ceratopteris; species Ceratopteris richardii. The sequence continues at coordinate 65,936,764 of CM035436.1, forward strand.
ATTGTTGGAAACAATGTCCCATTGGTCAAAGTTGGTCAAGTTGGTCCAGTATTACAGCATGAGTAACTTTTGTTTTAATACTCTTACAAGGAAAAAGCGCTCAGCGTGTTGGTTAGTCCATTTGTGGTTTGCTCTTCCACAATGCTTGCATTTGCTTAATTTCTTCAATGTTGCTGTATATAAACTTCCATTGAGCTTTTCTTCCATCCTTAACCTTTTCTCCTCCTTTGGGATTGTTTCCATTACTTTGTCAAGAGTTGGAGTTGTCTTAGTCTCTAGAATCGTAACAATCATATTGTATGTAGGAGGTAGACTCTTCAGAAGAACTGCTAATGCGATTTCCTCTGAATTAGGATTGTTCATTCCAACCAATCATGCAAAGTAACTTTTAACCTTCTTCAACTGCTCTTCTACTGATGTTGAACCCTTCATTTTTAATTGGAAGAAGGATATAAGAAGTGATATAAGAGATTGTTATGTCCTTGTGCCAAATAGTCCTTCTAATTTTATCCATGCTTCTCCTTCACTTTTAATGTCTGAAAGATGATGAACAAATTCACTACTTAGGCTCATACTTATAGTTGACAAAGCTTTTATATTTCTACATAAAGCTTCTGCACTTGGCCATTGATCTGCATGTGAACTAGTGGCCCCTCCTACACTGTCCTACAGGCTACACAAGAAACACCTTAAAACATAAGAAGACTGAAAGTGTGACTGCTAACCTGATCATGCATGAAGAATTTGAGAGAACATATGAACAACTGAGAATATGATGCTGGTTCTGATGCAACAGCAGATAATTGAATGATTAATCATGGGATTAAAGATAGATGCTGATGGCTGATTATATGAAGCACAGCTGAGAAAGGACACTATCCTCTTGAGATTTGTTAGAGCAACAAGGACAAGGTTTGGCCAATCCTGATGCTTCTGCAGGCATACAGTATACTACCCATATGCTCCCTGATTTAAAGATGAACATATAATGAACAAGGACAAGGTTTGGCCAATCCTGATGCTTCTGCAGGCATACAGTATACTACCCATATGCTCCCTGATTTAAAGATGAACATATAATGAACAAGGACAAGGTTTGGCCAATCCTGATGCTTCTGCAGGCATACAGTATACTACCCATATGCTCCCTGATTTAAAGACAAACAACCTTCTTTTTTGTGGAAAATATAGCTTTTAATTATTTGTTGGATTTTATGTTTATAAATTCCAATTTATAGACCACAAAGTAAATATATATAAATCATCATATAGATAAGAATTACTTAAAATAATAGAAAGAAACATAAAATGAACAAACAAACTTAATGAATATATCTTCAGCAAACATAGAATTTAAGTAGAGAATCAACAGAGCTGAAGGTAGAATTGTTTTTATATAAGAGCTACACAATACTACCACATATCGGAGTCAATTGACATACTATCTTTAGCCAAGAGGGGAAGTATTGGGCAATTGGCTATCAATAACAATGTACAAACTTCCTTCTCCAACTCCGAAAAGAAAAAAGTTTGAAAACAATCATTTTAGAGAGAGAGTATAGAGAGATAGAGACAATGTAAACAAGAGATTGGCAAAGGAGCATAAAAGCCTCTAAAAATCATACACTAATATTGCAACAATACTTACAAACCTCTTTCTCCAACTCCGACAAGAAAAAAGCTTGGAAACAAGGTTGTACGATATGTTTTGCATGATACGTATGGTACATGAACCGGTTGTGTACGGTACATGCTAAGGGGGTTCGGTATGGT
>CM035436.1:65946036-66088536 GCA_020310875.1 Ceratopteris richardii
GATTTACATGGAATCTAAGGTTCAAGATGGTTTCCTTTGTCCATGACATCACCTCCCCCTCAAGCGACGAGTTCCACGAGGAGCGGTCATGTTATCTGGTCTCGACTTCATTGGATTTCTCTTATGGAATTCTCGAACCTTGATTGGTGCTCTCTGAAGGTTTTCTGCAGGTTCCCAAGTACGATCATTGATATCATACCCTTTCGAATGAATAAGGTATTCCAATCTTCCTCGGGATACTCTGGAATCTAGGACATGCTCATCTTCAAATTCTTCATGATCATCAATCTCGATAGGTGGTGAAGGATTAGGTCTCTCCCCCCTCAATAGTGAAATCTGATATGGTTCCAACATGGATACATGGAAAACTGGATGTTTTCTCATGGTGCTTGGTAGCTAGAGCTTGAAGGTGACTCGATTGATCTTGGCCAAGATGATGAATGGACCAAATCTTTGATGATCTAACTTTGCACAAGGCCTTGAAGTTTGCAAATTGTTTCTGAGTAACCATACTTTATCCCCAATTTGATACAATGGATTCTGGACACGATGTTGATCTGCATAGTACTTGTATTGTTCTTGAGCTTTACGGATCTCTTCCTTGAGTTCTTTGTGAATGTCCATCAGGTACTGGGCTTTGTATCTGGCAGCTGGGTTCTTGACATGATTTGAGAGTTGTATATCCATTCTTGGATGTTGTCCATAGTTTGCAAAGAAGGGAGTTTGCTTAGTAGATGCATGAACACTATTGTCATAGGCAAACTCTGCAAAGGGTAACAACTCAAACCAATCATTTTGGTGATAGTTGCTAGTACAACGGAGGTATTGCTCTAGGACTTGATTCACCCGTTCTGTTTGTCCGTCAGTCTGTGGATGATTTGCTGTAGATAGTTTAACTTGAACACCAAGGAGCTTGCAAAGACTGATCCAAAAGCTGGATATGAACTGTGGACCTCGATCACTGACAATATCATTAGGCAATCCATGGAGCCTAAAGATGTATCTGAGAAAAAGTCTCGCAGTGGCTGCACCTGTGATTGCCTTTGTAGTTGGAATGAAGTGTACCATCTTTGTAAATCTATCCACAATAACAAGAATGGCATCATACTTGTCTGACTTTGGTAGATCTGTGATGAAATCCATAGACAATGAAGCCCATGGCCTTTCTGGAATAGGTAAAGGTTGCAAGAGGCCATGAGGTTTATGTCGCGGTACCTTAGATCTATTGCAAGTGTCACATGTTGGAATATATTCTTTGACTTCCTTCCACATTTGAGGCCACCAAAAATACCTTGATATGAGTTCTATTGTTTTATTTACTCCAAAATGTCCTTCTGCAAGGTTGTCATGACGTTGTTGAAGTACTTGGATCCTGGGCTTTCCTGGAGGGACATACAATAGGTTCCTATAGAATAGTAATCCGTCCTTTTCCTGAACTTCATTTACTTCTTGGACTTTTCCTTCTTGAGCTTTCTGCTTAACATTACAAAACAATTCATCTTGTGGTAGATTCTCACGCATCAAATGATTCAAGGCTGCATCTTCATGATGGGTTGAAGAGATAGCTGCTAACGGAGATGCTCAGGCTTGAGTAATATGCTCTCTTGTTGATCAAAGGCCTCTTCACCCTTCTTTGGTGCAAGGTAAGATCTTCTTGACAAGGCATCTGACTGACACTGTTGCCGTCCTTGACGATATGTGATGACAAAGTTGAAACTGGATAAAAAATTACTCCATCGAGATTGCCTTCTGTTGAGGATGCGGGTGGTCATAAAATACTCTAGGTTCTTGTGATCTGTATACACAATAACTTTATGAGCTGCTCCTTCTAGATGGTGACGCCAGGTATCAAATGCGTCAACTATGGCAAGAAGTTCTTTATTATGAATTTCATAATTAATTTCTGGAGGAGAAAATTTCCTTGAATAATATGCAACTGGATGTAGGTGTCCATCATCTCCATATTGGGAAAGAATGGCCCCTAGGGCAAAGTCTGATGCATCTGTCCCTAGAAGAAAGGCTTACTAGAATCAGGATGAACTAGAATTGGAGCAGTAGTGAATGCTGATTTCAAGGTCTGAAATGCTTTTTCTGCTCCTTCGGTCCATGAGAATTTGGAGTTCCCTGTAAGCTTGGTAAGAGGTGTCACTATCTTGGAGTAATCTCTGACGAATATCCTATAGAAGTTGGCAAACCCTAGAAAACATTGTACATCTCGAACACATGAAGGTGGTTGCCAATCAAGGATTGTCTGAATCTTCTTAGGGTCCATAAAAATTCCTTTATATGATACAATGTACCCTAAAAATTCCACTTCTGTCTCGTGGAAAGAGCACTTCTCCAATTTCACATATAATCCTTTTTCTCTTAGTTTCTCTAGGACTATCTTTACATGACATTCATGATCCTCTAGAGTTTTGGAGAATATCAAGATATTGTCAAGGTATATTACAACAAAATCATCTAAATATTCTTGAAATATGTCATTCATCATATGTTGGAAGACAGCTGGAGCATTTGTAAGACCAAATGGCATAACTACATATTCAAAATGGCCATACCTTGTTTGAAATGCTGTCTTCCATTCGTCTCCTTCTCTGATCCTAACAAGGTTGTAAGCTCCTCGAAGATCAATCTTTGTGAAGAATTTTGCTTTTCCAAGGCATTCCAAGAGCTCTGATATAAGTGGTAGCAGGTATCTGTTCTTTATAGTGACTTTATTCAATCCACGATAGTCTACGCACATCCGGAGAGTCCAATCCTTCTTCTTCACAAATAGATTAGGAGCTCCTGCCGGAGACTTTGAGTGTTTGATAAACCCCTTTGCTAGATTCTCATCAATGTTCTTGCGTAGTTCTGTAAGTTCCTCTGAGGATAGTCTGTAAATTGGTCCAAAGGGTGGTTGTGCTCCCTCTTGAAGATCTATGGGGCAATCGTAAGGTCTATGCTCTGGGAGGATATCTGCATTCTTCTTTTCAAAAACGTCTTCAAAGCCTTTGTACTGATTGGGTAGCTGTACTAGATCATCTTTCTTGGCTTCTTGAGCTTGCATGGCATAGATCATATATGTAGGTTCCTTCCTTAATGCATGTATGAAGGCTTTGGCTCCGACATATGTTGGGTTCTTTTGGATATCTCGACGGGTGATTTTATTCTTTTCCCAATTAATGTCTAAATTATGCTTTATTAACAAGGGCATTCCAATGACAACTAGATGTACTAGGCTTGATATTACATTGAAACATATGTGGGATTCATGGTCACCAAGGTGTACTCTCAATGGTGTGGTTTCCATGGTTATATTCCCATATGCTAAAGGTCGTCCATCTACTACTTCAGCTACTACTAGTTTGTTCTTTCGAAGTATAGGAATTCCATGTTTCTTAACCAATCCTTCATCGATGAAACACGAGGAAGCTCCTAAATCTACAACTTGATAGGTGCAAGACATGTTTCTATGGGTGTAGCTGGAATTATGAGACCCTTTCTAATATCATGGTCCGGCTGCACGGTCTCTTTTACAACTGGACTTCGTCGTTTCCCTTCTCTACAAGGGTGGCTGCGACTCTGGAATTTGTTCTCTTATTCGGACAATTAACTGCAATATGTCTAGGGTTTCCACAATAGAGACATAACTTGTTAGCTCTCCTTCTCTGTTTCTCTTCTGGTGTTAGAGGTTGAAACCTAGTTACATCTATTTGCATAGGTTCAGGCATAGAATCATCTTTACAAGTGGGCTGGAAGGGTTTCCACTGGCGAGGTCTTCCTTCTACTTGGCTTTCTAGTTTCCTTTCAAAAAGTCGGTTATCACATTGAATAGCTTGCGTGATATATTCATTCAATGTTTTAACCTCTGGCATCGTGAGCAAAAGGTCCTTCACATCATCTCTTAAACCCCATCTAAATTGGCTTATGAAATAATCTTCATGCCAAGTGAGATCACATATCAACTTCCTAAATTCAGATGCATAGGTAGAAGCAGGGCGGTTACCTTGACGTAGCTTCCGAAGCTTTGTTTCTGCCACTCAACTTGTGTCTGTATCTCCAAATGTGGAAGTGAGTTCCCGAAGAAACCCCTCATAGTCCTGAAGTACTTCCATGTTCTTCTCCAAGATTGGGGCAAACCATGATAATGCTTGTCCACAAAGCAAGGTTTCAATAAATCCGACCTTGGATGCCTCGTCAGGGTATCTAACTATCAGGTTGCATACGGATGTACAATTTAACTTGCTGGAGAAATCCGCGAAACTTCGTGCGATCCCCATCAAACTAATCTGGCATGGAGATCTTGGGTTCCCTCATGAACGATGTACTAGGTCGTTGATTTACTTGCATACTCCCTTGATTTGCTTGAAGACTCCCGATTCGTTCTTGTAATTCTTGGAGGAGTGCACCTACATGCAGTGGATGTCCCATCTCGACTTTTGTATGTCGATGAGTTAGGTCTTCGACTTGTTGGAGACTCTGAAGTGATGCTACAATTTGTTCATAAGCGTTCTCCATGATGCTTGGTCTTGAATAGAAGCTAGTCTTGCCAAAATGTCAGGGGAGCACTAGATTGTGCTCTCTGACTACAGTAGACAAGATTTTGGAATTATACTTCTGATTACAAGAGCACCCACGTAGGGAAAATGATACAAGAATATATAACTGATACAAGATGTCCAACAACTCAGGACCAATAGGTATGGAAAATTGGACTAGAGATGATATAGAAGATCCCACAACCCGGGATCGTAGGTATGGAATAAGATATCTCGATTACAAGAACTCCCTTCTAGGAGATGAACTAGATACAAGAAAGAACTCGACAAGATCTCGTACTACGAGATTACAAAAGGACAAGACTAGATGTCCAGGATACAAGACTAGATAGGACTGGAACAAGGAACAAGACAAGAACAGGAACTGGAACTTGGAGAGTACTTACTTGGCAGTCACGACCCCTTGAGCTCCCAAGACTGGCATTGGCAAGATTGATTATGAATGTGGCCAACCCTTCCTTATATAGGTTTTCAAGGGGGGTTCCCAAGGCGGTTGCGAGTTGATGATGTCATCAATGATGTCAGCAAATCGTTCAGGACCTCAGAATGTCAGAATTTAGCAAATAGACAGTCGATCTTAGGGTTTTGGCACGTTTCGCACGCAATGGAAGCATTGGTTTCTCCTAATTCTGAACCAATCATGAGATATATGATTTACATGGAATCTAAGGTTCAGGATGGTTTCCTTTGTCCATGACATCTTGTGTATATTGATCATCTTGATCATTTTGAATATTTTGATCATTTTTTGAAATTAGGGTTTGCTAGAAATTAGAGTTTGCACCCGTCAATGTGACATTGTTCTTCCAACAATCCCCCCTCAATGTGATATTGGCATAAGGTTTAATAATCTACATAACTTCCGATGTCCGTACCTTGATAATGCTTTAGTAAAAATTTTTACCACATTCTCAACTGTAAAAACATGGATAAGCTCAATATTCTTCTTAGATACCAGCTTACAAATATAATGATATGTACTTCAATATACTTACTCCTTCCATGATGAACATAATTCTTTGCAATAGCAATAGCACTTTAACTATCTGAATATATCTACATAGGAGGATCAACATAAACATCAAGATAACTTAGAATTGTTTGCAACCAAATAGCTTTAACCGTGGCTATAAGAGAAGCCCTATATTCTGCTTCACTTCAAGATGTAGCCATTGTTGGTTTCTTAGAATGCCAAGAACTAAGGTATTCACCAATAAAGAAACATTAGCCACTAGTAGATCTTCTTGTGTCTCTATCACCTGACAAATCAGAATCTGTAAATCCTTGAAGTATAATATGTGGAGACTTTGGAAAAACCATAGCATAATTGTAGTTCCTTCTAAACATTTGAAAATTCTCTTAACTTCTTTCCAATTACTTTTTTGAGGTTTGTGCATGAAGTTCCAAGGTGGTACGGAACGTTTGGTACCACACGTACGGTACGCGTACAGAACGTAGTGCCGTACCAAACGTCGGGATATGGAACGGTATGGAACGTTATCACATATATATATATATATATATATATATATATATATATATATATATATATATATATATATATATATATATATATATATATATATATATATATATATATATACACACAGAGACACACATTAACACTATATATATATATATATATATATATATATATATATATATATATATATATATATATATATATATATATATATATATATATATATATATATATATATATATATATATATATATGTGTGTGTGTGCGCGCGCGCACGTGATAGTATGATCCATATTTAGTGCTCCATATGTTCCATTACGATAAGCATAGAGAGGTGTTGTCTTCAAGAGTACTCCATGATAATCTAAATATTTTTAGTATGGATCATACTCAAACAAAAAGAGTACGGATCATAATGTTGCTTTGAATATTTAGTGCTCCATATGATCCATATGTAGTGCTTCATAATGTTGATTTGAATATTTAGTGCTCTTTTTGTTTACTCTTTTTGATTATATGCAAGAAGACTAAAAAAAAAAAAACGAGCAAATGTTTTTCTCAAAAAAACGCGTTCCGAACGCTATACGGTAAGCATGTTTCGTATGGAACGTGTCGTACGTACCAAACGCGTTTGGAACGCGTTCCAAACCTACTATAGCATGAACCTTGATACTTGAAAACAACAAATTGAATGTTGAGTCGTATATTGCATAAATAAATCCAACATCAAACTGCTTGACAATGAAGAGTAGCATCAAAAGGTTCTGACTCTGCTTCTACTTATAATGACACATTAACATCCATAGGTGTCTACATAAGTTTAAAATCTAACATTTCAAACCTTTTCAAAAGTTTCTCAATGTACTTTTTTTGTATCAAATAGATACAATCATTCCTGTATATGAACTCAATGCCAAAATAATAATGTAAAAATCTAGGATCATTAACATCAAAAACTTTCTTAAGCTCTAACTTAGAAATTATAGATCTAAATGTCTAGGATTTGTTATGATCATATCATCAACAGAAATGATAATTATAATCAAAACATCTTCTTTTGTATTAACATAGAGTGTAAGAGCAACTTTTGGGTAACCTTGCAAGAACCACTTTGGAATCTTCTTAAAAATCAGTGCTCTCTCTTTTTCCTCTATAATTTTAGAACATTCTCCAATTTCTTGATTTGGTTTCTTTTCTATAGGTTGAGTAGGAATGGGAGATGGTGAAGGTTGTGGTGATGGCATATAAAATTCAGCTTGTGTAAGTGTGGTTATGGCTTTCTCTTTACCTTCATCTTTATAAAATTGTATAGGGGTTTGAAAAGGTTGAACACCCCCACTTATGGTTGAATGTAAGAATCTGAATTCCTATTAAAAAATGCATAATTCCTTTATAAAATCTCAAATTTCAAAATTTTTATCATGAATGTGATTCTCAACAATATATGCAATGTGTGAGAGTAAAGTTTTACTTGTTGCTTGAACATAGAACCTATAACCTTTTCTTTCAACATCATAACCAACAAAATAACTTTGGTAGCTTTCTCATCAAGCTTACCGCGATCCTTCTTCTCAATACGAACATACAAGGAAGAACCAAAAACTTTGAAATAGTTTGCATTAGGTTTCTTACCTTTATAGGCTTCATAAGGTATAATCACCTTCAAAGCTTTTGAAGAAGACTTGTTAAGAATATGATTAGCTTTAAGAATATGATTAGCTGCATGAATAGCATAGTACCAAAATTTTGGTGAAAGCTTCTTTAAAGACGTCATACTATATGCCATTTCAATAAGCATCCTATTCTTTCTCTATGCAACACAATTGTCCTCTTGAGTATAAACAATAGTCAGTTGATGAGAAATAGCTGTCTTCTAAAAATGACTAAAGTCATTTGATATGTATTCTCCTCCTCTATCACTAATCGGAATCTAAATGTTTGCAAGATTTTCATTTTCAATCATAGCAACAAATTTCTTGAAAGTAGCAAAAACTTTTGACTTTGCTTTTAATCCAAATACCATCTAGAAAAAATCATCAATCAAGTTTTTAATATGTTGCCAAAGACGAGTTGAATGAAAGCACATGAAGAATAGAGAATGATTTTTTGGTGAGTGCCTCGATGGGAAAGAGGGGATGCTTGAAGAGTTGAGTGTGCAAAGCCTAAAGGTATTGAGATAGGAAGGAGCACCTAACTAGGGAAGTTTATCCACATGCAACCATTGGCAAAGGCAACAAAAGACAAAATATGGAAGCAAACAACAATAGCAAGGTTGTACAGAAAGACAAGGTGCAAAAGAAAGCTCGTTCTTAACACCATAGCTAAGCCCTTACCATTGTAATTTGCCACTTTGCCCTATACACTTATCATCTTTGTAATATCAATAGCACCATGGGATGTAAACTTCTAAAATCCCTTTGAGTGGTGAAACCCATATCACTTAATTCATAAGAAATATGAATAACCTCATATTTCCATTTTCCATAAGGAGCATCATTGTAAACACCTTCAATAAATGATCTTCATGCACTTCATACCAGCCGATTCTAAGAGAGAGGCCAATATAAGGCTAAAGTTCTAATCAAACTCAAAGCTTCACTCGTAAGAACATAAATGAGGTATGGATACAACCTTCTAAGCGAATTGGATTGGGCCTATGAAATTTAAATGAATACTGTGCTATAGAGTTGAGAAAAGTCTCCTTTGTTATATTGATGATGGATAATGTAAGTATGTATTAAGTTGGAACAGCTCGTTCTATCCTGTGTGTACGGTGCATGTTCTCTTGAGCAACCAAACGAAACTTTCAAGTTCGGTGCATTCAGTGCGTTGTACAATATAAAAAATAAATAAGTAAATTAATCATAAATGTAATATTTATATACTTTCTTAACATATATATGTATGTATGAATGCAATTTTTAATGTTCATCAATATATGAAGTATGCATTTATAATTTATGTAGTATTTATGCATTTATTTTTTTACATTATTCATCATTCACAAGTGGCACATTCAATATGTACGGTATGTTCGGTGCATTTGCTACGTTCGGTATATTTGAGTATGAGTACCGTATGTGATCACTGCGAGCACCAATCCAAAGATGGTATGTATAACCTCCTAGAAGGCAATGAGGATTGACTCCCAAGTGCAAGACTCTCCAATTGATGCCACATGGAGTATATACTATGACTATGGCTCTTGAGACTCTAGGTACTTCTCAAGAGTCAATATTGAAGAGGCGAAGGGTTGAAATACATATGAGATGAAGCATACGACCTCAAGGCTCAAAAATCTATGGGCTAAAAAAAAGGAATCTTAAGGCTCAAATACTTCAAAAGATGAAGCAAATGCACCTCAAGGGAGTAAATATAGGTGTGGACAAGGTGAACCTTCGTTAGAGGGGCTTAATTATGGCAATGACAAGCTTGCTATAATGTTTTCAAGGTCCAAACGGCAAACCACTATGGACACATGCAAAACCAAACATGGAAGTTGGGTGAAGTTCATTGCATGAATCCCTAGATAACCAACATGAAATAAATGAAAGCGTTATGTTTTTTTTTTAAGTGACCAATAAAAAAGGCATGATCCTTACGTACCTATAACAATTAGAATGCATGATACCTTAAAAGATTCTTATCCCATTATGTTAGCAGCTGGAATCAATATTGACCATAAGCAAGCCATTTTTTTCCCTAGCATTACAAGGCATTTGATAGCTTGAGTAAACTTCACAAAGATGACATGAGTTTATACTCAAGTGTTAGGCTCTCAAGGTTTTGATATGTTGCCGATGAGGAGCTTAATGAAAGCACATGAAGAATAGAGAATGATTTTTTGGTGAGTATCTCAATTGGAAAGAGGGGATGCTTGAAGAGTTGAGTGTGTGAAGCCTAAAGGTGTTGAGATAAGAAGGAGCACCTAATAGGAAAGATTATCCACATGCAAACAAGGGCAAAGGCAACAAAGGAGAAAACATGGAGATAAACAACAATAGCAATGTTATAAGGAAGGCCAAGGTGCAAAGGCAAGCTCATTCTTAACGCCATAGCTCATCCCTTATTGTTGTAATTTGCCACTTAAACCCTATACTCTTATCATCTTTATAATAAAGCCATAGCTCATCCCTTACCATTGTAATTTGCCACTTAAACCCTAAACTCTTATCATCTTTATAGTAATTGTAACACCATGGGATGTAAATTTCTACAATCCCTTTGAGTGGTGAAGCCAATATCACTTGTGACTTAATTCATACGAAATATGAATAGCCTGACATTTTCATTTTCCATAAGGCGCATCATTGTAAACACCTTCAATAAATGATCTTCATGCACTTCGTATTGCACGATTCTACGAGAGATACCAATATAAGGGTAAAGTTCTAATCAATTCCAGAGCTTCACTTCTAAGAACATAAATGAGGTATGGATACAAGCTTCATAGCAAATTGTATTATTTGGCCTATGAAATCTAAATGAATACCAAGATTGAGCTCCCTAACTCAATTGTGCCATAGATGTCGAGACAAGTGTTGCCTTTGTTGTATTGACAATGAATAGTGCAACTACATATTAAGATGGAACAACTCGTTAAATTCGGTGTGTACGGCACATATTCTTTTCAGCAATCGAATGGAGCTTTAACGTTCAATGCATTTAGTGCATTGTTCAATATATAAAATGCATTGTTCAATGTATAAAATGAATAAGTAATTAATAATATATGTAACATTTATATATTTTTTTGACATATATATGTATCTATGAAGGCAATTTTTAATGTTCATCTATGTGTGAAGTATGCATTTATCATTAATGCATTATATATCCATTTACTTTTTTATATTATGCATTGTTTATGAGTGGCACATTCAATATGTATGGTACATTCGATGCATTTGGTACGTGAGTACCATATGTGATCGTTGCGAGCATTGATCCAACAATGGTATGTATAACGTCCTAAAAGGCAATGAGGATGTGCAAGACTCTCCACTCAATGCCAAATGGAGTATGTACTATGACTATGGTTCTTGAGACTCTAGGCACTTCTCAAGAGCAAGGGGGTACGATACGTTTGGTATGGTACATATGGTATGTGAACCGTCCGTGTACGGCATGTGCCAAGGGGGTTTGGTATGGTAAAGTACATTGTATTATTTTTATACACATCCGCACACACACACACATATGTGTGTGTGTGTGTATATGTGTGTGTGTATATATGTGTGTGTGTGTATATGTGTGTGTGTATATATGTGTGTGTGTGTGTGGATATTTGTATAAAAAAATGAATATGTATAAATAATTGTATTGATTAACTTATTAATTGTAAACCAAATACTTATCTATAATACATATTACAGTGTATATGTCATATGTTACATATATATGCATTTTGCAATGTGCATTAGTATGTATGCAATTATTAATAGTATCATATTGGGATAAATACATACTATATACATACAAGCATGAGTACATACATATATACATAGCACATATGTTCATAGATTCAACATACGTATCAGAATTCAGCCCATACAAATTAAATGTACGCATAGACATCAGCCCATACAAATTTGGCATTGCACATTGCATACAATTACATAGTACATAGCACATAGCATGTAATATGTATGAACTTTGTAAATATGTATATGTAATTTGTATAATATATATGTAATATGTATGTGCAGTGTTCTTTGTATGTATGTATGTGAAATGTATCTATGCACATTGCACGCATGTATCTATGCACTAAGATCTGATAACTTTATTCCTGTGTAGAGTTTGAAGACTGAAGGAGGATAGTGGGTAATGGGCATATATAGTTGGAAATTATACTATAGGACCTAGGGGCAGGCTGCAAGTTGATGCTATAATTGCACTCCTCAAGCTAGAAGATTCAAGATGGAAAGGCTGAAAGACTATGGCTGCAAGTACTCCATGTTGCACTCCGCAAAGTCAAGCCTATGCTTGTCTCAACTTTGTTCTCACAAAGACTTATTACAATTCATGCTTGTTCAATACCTATGAGATGGAACCCTTGAAAAAGGGACCCGTAAAAGATTATAATTATTATCTATGAGAACACATACCATAGATGTTTGGTTCCACCCAAACGTTCTGTACGTACCATACTAACAAACCCATTTAAATAGCGTTTTTTTTCCAACTATGCTCAAGAGTCAATGTTGAGTGGGGGGCAGGGTTGGAACACAATTAGATGAAGCAAATGGACCTCAAGGCTCAAGAATCTATGGGCTAAAGCAAAGGGATCTCAAGGCTCAAATACTTCGAAGCTGAAGCAAATGGACCTCAAGGGAGTAAATATGAGCATAGACAAGGTGAACCTTCATTAGAGGGGCTGAATCAAGGCGATGACAAGCTTGCTATAATGCTTTCAAGGTCCAAGTGGCAAACAGCTATGAACGTACATGAAATGAAAGTGTTTTGGTTTTTCTATGAGTGATCAAGAAAAAAGGCATGACCCTATGTACCTATAACAATCACATGCATGGTACCTTGAAAGATTCTTATCCCATCATGCCCGCAACCCAAATCAATACTGACCATAAGCATGTCATTTTGTTTCCCTGACATTACAAGGCGTTTGATAGCTCGAGTTAAACCTCACGAAGATGACATGAGTTTATTCTCGAGAGTGAGGCTCAAGGTTTTGATATGTTGCCGAAGAGGAGCTGAATGAAAACACATGAAGAATAAAGAATGATTTTTTGGTTAGTGTCTCGATGGGAAAGAGGGGATGCTTGAAGAGTTGAGTGTGCAAAGGCTAAAGATGTTGAGATAGGAAGGAGCACCTAACTAGGAAAGCTTAAACTTCTACAATCCCTTTGAGTGGTGAAGCTAATATCATTGAGTGGTGAAGCTAATATCACTTAATTCATAAGAATTATGAATGGCCTCATATTTTCATTTTCCATAAGATGCATCATTTCAACACCTTCAATGAATGATCTTCATGCACTCCATACCGCCCGATTCTCCGAGAGAGACCAATGTAAGGCTTAAGTTCCAATCAAACTCAGAGCTTCACTAGTAAGAACATAAATGAGGTATGGGCCTATGAAATCGAAATGAATACCAAAATTGGGCTCCCTGACTCTTTCTCGATTGTGCCATTATATCGCGCAGTAGATGCTGAGACAAGTGTCGCCTTTGTTGTATCGACAATGACCTGTGCGTAAAGATGCTTGTCGGAACAAAATACTAACAGTCTTGGCCTTTTGACGGTCCCTGTAAGCTGCAGTTATGAACACGACAGCACCATGCCTCAATATTGCATCCTCCTCCTCAAAGTGTTTATACAGATCATCCAACAAGATTTACGCGTACCGTAAACACAGTAGACTACCTTCTTAATTGACCGGAGGTTGAGCACCTTATCGCTCTCTGTACGGGGCACACGCTTTTTACCCGCTCCGGACTCGATTCGAAGCTGAAAGGGGGCCCTTCCTTCAGCGCCTGGTAGTAAATGCGAACTTCATGCGTGCTACATACAGATGCCACTCGCAGAAACCTTGGAGAGTGATTCTGAAGGATGATGGATACCTGTCCGTGGAGGCGAAATGCATGGTGAAGGAGACACCCATGACGATAAATTGCGGCTCCAACTTAGCTGTTGTGGAGCCAGCAATGCCATAATGCCATTCGATGTAGCTGTAAGCTTGCTAGCGCAGAAACAACGCCATGGATACTGGACACTGAATTTTTGTTCTTCTGTTTTTCTTTTAATAGTTCGGTCCTCAAATCCATTTTAATAGTTCGCTCCTCAAATCCAACAACGACATGAACACTGAATTTTTCTTCTTCTGTTTTTCTTTTAATAGTTCGCTCCTCAAATTCATTTTAATAGTTGGCTCCGCAAATTCATTTTAATAGTTCGCTCCTCAAATCCAGCGGTTGTGACCTTGTTCTCTTAGGGTTCAAATCCAGCAGATGTTCAGGGTTCAAGATTCCCCTGATGTTCAGGGTTCAAGATTCCCCTGAGGCTCACAACCTTGCCTATGACCTTGTTCTCTTGGGCAGATGGTCAGAGTTCAAGTTCAGGCAGGATTGGATGCCTCAGCTCTAAGAAGAGTATCTCTAAATCCTCTATACCATATATTGGATGTGTGAGTGTGTTTTCAATTCTTGTTATTCTCAAACAAAAAAGGAAAAAAGTTTTTGGTTTTCAACCTCTCTTCCTTAAAGTTTGATAGAACAACACACTCACGGAGGAGATCCTTGTATCTTTGACATTGAACAATTGATATAATTACATGAGTTGGTCTTGAACCATGGATTATTTTTTTTTAGGAAGTTCGACCAAAGTCTAATCTCCCTGGAGTTGAATGTATTGAAAGAACAGTTGTAAAAGTGAAGGGCATAGTACCTATGGGACCCCCTGTATCCCACAAAGCAAAGGTTAGACTCTCAAGACATTACAAGGAAAGATCAATCCAAAGGTATCTAGTTTCGATGGCACAAAAACATAACATGACCACATTGACCCAGGAATATCCAGCAACCCATAGAGATTGAGCACACAACCTCAAAATGTCATCACTACACTACACACACTTTTGAAAAATTATTAAAATAATTAAAAAAAAAATTGGCGAGTTATTATTTTTAAGATACGAAAGAACAAACTCACACATTTGAATACCTTGACCTTCACATGAGGGATTCATAGAGGTTAAACATTGAAGGGAAATAGGAAAAAAAGATGGTATACCTTTGTCTTGATCCTTTTTCATACATTGGAGGGGGTTCTAGGGAAAAAACACGTATAAGGTCTATCATTTTTCTTTCAAGAACTTTGGTTCGAGAGTTTCACTTCGTTGAATGCATCATGGTCCTTATTATTCAAAAGATCAAGTAGTACTAAAGGATCACAATGACAAAAATTGTGAAAGCTCTCCATGGTCTATAATGAAAATTCACACAAATACATTAAAAGGAGTTAGTTTGTCTCTTGTGGTTGGTTGGAGCTTGGTGCTCTACTGTTAGACATAGATCCAAGTCATATCATTTATCGGTGTGTGTTGGAACAAGAGCATGTATTGCAAAGGTTCCTAGCTCGAGGGTTATCCTACGTTTCCACTTTAGAATGTAGAGTGAGTGCGCATGATGGCCACATGTCACACTAGAGCACTCTGGAAGCTTTCTAATCTTTGAGAAAGAGGATAAATAGGATAGGAGGAGGGTAGCACACACACCATTTTTCATCTTTTTTTTAGAGAAGAGTCTTAGACTTGGTGTCAGAGCTTAAATTTAGGATCATGGACAAGAGACTGAGAAAGAGTATTTGCATTATTTCTACTATTATTAGCATGAGAAGATGGCATGCAAAGATTTTTTCTTCAAGCATATCTCCATTGATCTTCTTCATTCCTCTTCCTTGCAGAGCTTCCAAGTCAAGAAGCTATGGTGTGCTCTTATTTTGCAGTAAAAGAAGAGTTTTTATGGTGCTTCATTTGGCTACCTGTTCGCCAATCCAAGTCCACAACAGTGTGAAGTCAATGATGCCCGTGGATTGCCCAAACCACTGTTATGCTGCCCGAAGGAGAGCGAGTGAGATAGCTCACTTGCCTTCTCTTCTCACATGTGCTTGTACCATATGAGGTAAGATGTACCTTTTATACACATATGAGGCACTCTAGAAACACGTATGCGAGATAGAAACAAATTGTGTGCGCCATTATTGGTCTCTCTCTCTCTCTCTCTCTCTCTCTCTCTCTCTCTCTCTCTCTCTCTCTCTCTCTCTCTCTACATGGTTTCAATTAAAGCTTGATTGAGAGAACTTTCTAGTATACCTAAATTCACTAAAAAGATCATAACTTCCTCTACACTCATCCAAATTGGATGATTTAACTTGTTCTAGAAATCAAAATTCACAAGCTTTCCAATGAGTGGGTGACGGCCTAATTTGGTTATTAGAAACCACATGTGCATAGCATTTAACTCTCTAAATAACTCTTCGAGGAGAGGTGATGCCCATCCACCTAGTTCCATTGTTTTGGCCATAACTTCCTCATGGAAGGTCCAAATCAAGAAATTAAATTGTTCTAGTCAACAACTTTCTTTTGAATGGTATTTGAACATTGTAAGCCATCTTTGCACAAGCTTTTGAATGGCTTCTGACTAGTGAGAAACTCTTTTTGAATGAATTGAGTGTCTAATTATGATAATTAGGAGTTCCTAATCATATTTAGCACCATTTGGGATAGGAATGCACTAAATTTTATACCTTTGCATCATATTTATTCTCTTAAATACATTCATTTGGGTTTTTTTGCACCATAATTTATAATTTTGCATTATTTTCTCTTTCAATCTTTTACGTGGAGGATTAGACACAATAAGAGCAACCTAGCTCTAGTGGATGGGAGACGGAGGTAGTGGGTACAAATCACATGATCTACATGGGATTGTATTTTACCATGAGAATCCTAAAGCCTCATAGAAGCATCCAAAATGCATCAATTTGAGTTAAGTAGAGTTTAGTTGAGTTAATTTGAGCAAAATTGAGTAGACTATGATGCAATGCAGACTTATCACAAGTAGACTTGAGAGAACTAGGAGACATGTCATGTTGGGTGTGTGTAGAAGTGCAAGAGACACACGACAAGCACACACAAGGAGCACAAACACAGCAAGGCACGTGGAGAAGACGGATGGCTCGAATAGCTCTGTCTATTGACAATGAATTGATCTAAAGTAAGAGCTGAATAATATCCCTAAGTACAAAGTACCACCACATATGAGTGAATCATGTATGTGATAACAAGGGGGAAAAACCTCTAGCCAACACTAGAGTAAAAAGTGCCCATGTATAGGGAAAAGGTTCACATCAAAGCTACTCGAGGAACACATATGTGTAACAAACCCCTCTGGAGCGAATGATGTGAACACATACAAGGAGTGACAAATTAGCCCCCACAAGGTAATAAGACTAAAGCTTTGCAAAAAGCTTCAAACTTTTCCCATGGAAGAGCTTTGGTGAATATGTATGCTGCATTATCTTATGTAGACACATATACCATATCAATATCTCTTTCATGAAGGCACTCTCTCACATAGTGATAATGCACCTCAATATGTTTGGTCCGTGCATGAAACACCGGGGTTCATGCAATAGCCAATGCACTCTAACTATCAATGAGAATCAGTCTACACTCCACTTGAGCTGTGAAAATTGCCATGTACTCAACTTCACAACTCAATGTCGCCACTCTAGGTTGCTTCTTCCTCAACCAAGATATGCATGAGTCTCCAAGGAGAAATCAATTACCACTAGTGGACACGCGAGTATCATAACAACCAGCCCAATCACTATCTGTAAAAGCATACAAGCATGGCTGAATATCTCTTCCATAAAAGAGACTTAAGCTCAAAGTGCCTTTGAGATATATAAACACACATTTCACAACTTGCTAATGCTTAGTGCCAGGGCTATGCATGAATCGACTCAACTCGCAAACTGCATATTGTATATCCGGCCTTGTGTTGCATGCATATATAAGACATCCCACAACTTGGTGATAAAGAGAAGTGTCAAATGCATCACTAGAATCCTCAACTAAGAACTTAAATCCTGTGTCAACTAGTGTGGAAACTGGCTTGCAATCCTCAAAGTCGAAACGGTGAAGTAGTTTTTCAACATACTTTGCTTGATGCATAACAATTCCCCCCTCAACGGATACAAACTGGATGCCAAGATAGTAGCTCAAAAGACCAAGATAAGTGACATCAAAAGTATGCTGCAAATCAGCCATAAGAATGTCGAGTCTTGCATCACATGACCCAGTCAAGAGTATGTCATCGACATAAAGAACAAGCACTGTAAGGCAAGACCCATCTTTGCGTACATAGAGCGTGCTTTCAATTGGACTACATGTGAAGCCAAGAGCAATCAAGTGCTTATGGATTTTGTCATACCATGCATGTGGAGCTTGCTTGAGACCATACAAGGCTTTACGCAAGCAACAAACCATATGCTCTTGTTGATATATTTAGGTAGTGATATGTGTGAACACTCTAGGACCACCGGGGCACTTTTTTCCCTCTTTAGGAGGTTTTTTTCCCCCGCTTGTATATACGCTTATTGCCCTAATGGGCTACTTATCTTTGTACATTCTCTAGTAATACATTCAGTATGGTCTGTTGTGCTTCAAGCTTCTTCTTATTCCTTGTGTTGTTCGCATGCTTCCGTCGATGTCTAACTCCAACAATTGGTATCAGAGCAGGTCGCCGCATCATCTAGGGCGTCGTCTACACCTCTCCGGTTGCAGTCTTAGAATCGCATGAATTTTGGTGAGCATACTCAGCGTGTTTCCGAGATCAAAATGGCTTCACTTTGTGGTGCCGAAATCGCGTATGCAGGCTATTTTGTCTTTTTGTGCCAAAGCTATATACCTATTTTGGTTCGCCAATATAAGCGTCTCAAAGTCTGCTACAGGTTTAGCAGAACTCATCTGGGCAGTTCCATTCAACTTTTTGAGATACAATCAATTTTCTGCATCAAGGTATTTTAGTCACCGGCTGAAAGCAGTGATGTATTTTGTATGTTGGTTGTTGAGGATAAGTTGGAGGGTACCAACTACCCGTTGTGGGCTTATATGATGTGACATGTATTGGTCGCAAAAGGACTGTGGAACATTGTGCAAGGTGTTGAAAGACGTCATATCACACCTGCAACTTTTACAACTGCAGGTACTGACGCTGATGCAGAAGGTGTTGAAGATGATGATATTCTGCATATTCCTATTCATGCTTCGATTTTTGCGGCACCTACTACAAATCAAATTCGTTAGGATGGCAGAGATGCCCATGCACATGCATTTATAGCTTTGTCTGTCAAACGTGCCACTATTGCTCACATTTGCTCTTGTAGAACAGGATGCTTGGTATACACTTACCACATTGTACCACGCTAGGAATGAGGCCCGTGTTGCTTACCTCTGAAAACAGTTGGAGAGTGAGCACATGAATAAAGGTGATTATATGGATAGTTTTCTAACAAAGATCAAAGACTTGAAGGAACAATTGATTTCTGCTGATGAGGTTATACCAGATAGCTCACTTGTGAAGACCGTTCTGAATGGTCCTCCTGATTCATATCGGAGTTTTGCTTCTACTCTTCGA
This sequence comes from Ceratopteris richardii, assembly GCA_020310875.1. Classification (NCBI taxonomy): domain Eukaryota; kingdom Viridiplantae; phylum Streptophyta; class Polypodiopsida; order Polypodiales; family Pteridaceae; genus Ceratopteris; species Ceratopteris richardii. The sequence continues at coordinate 65,965,228 of CM035436.1, forward strand.
TTGATGATGAAAGGCAATCCAAATGCCTTTTCATTTGAGGAGTTAGTCTCTGTTCTGTTGTAGGAAGATCAGTCGAGACAGAACAGGTCCATTATGCATGTTGCATATCAAGCTTTCCTAGCTAGTCAGAAGGGCAAAGGAAAATGAACCTCTTCAATTACTAAGCAAAAATCTGCTAATTTGCACAATCGAAGAGGGAAGACAAAGCTGAAAAGAAATCAAGAAAGCATAAATTGTTTTGCAAGTACTGTAAAGGAAATGATCATATCATAAAGAACTGTCCAAAACTGGCTGCCAAAGATGCAAAGAATAAAGAGGCTGGAATGGTTGTTGCAGAAGCCTCTACACCAGAAACAGAATCTGTTAATCTTGTGCAGGAAGAAGAATGGGCGTTTACTACTGTTTGCAGTTTTGACCCATCTTCTCATGAGCAGTGCATGTCTATAGTAGACTCAGATGTTTGGTACTTTGATAGTGGGGCGACCAAACATATTACCTCGCAGCACAATTTCTTCTCTTCACTCGAGCCTGCCCCTACAGGGTATACTCTTACATGCACAAACAACTCCTCTTATCTTGTTATGGGAGTTGGTAAGATCATTCTGACTACTGTTGATGGTAGTTCTTTCACTTTGTCAGATGCTTTGTTTGTCCCATGGATCAAGAAGAATCTGTTATCAGTTTCTACATTAGCCAAGATTGGCTTGGTTGTGAAATTTGTTTTTGACAGATGTACAGTTCATGATCTGTCAAATGGCAATGTGATTATTGCTTCTGGCATTTTATGTCATGGGCTATATAAGCTCATAGACTATGAAAGATCTGTAAATGATTTGGCATGTGCAGTACATGATTCTCAGGCTATGTCAATTGCAAAGCTTTGGCATGCTCGCTTTGGTCATCTGAATTTTGCTAGTTTGCTATGCCTGTAGAAATCTGAAATGGTGTCCTCTTTGCCCAAACTTGAGGCACCCGGAAAACGTGTTTGTGAGGCTATATTTTGGCCAAAATGCAGCGTTCCTCCTCTCCAAAAGAGGCTTCAGTTCGGGCTAGTCAAAAATTGCAGCTTGTACATAGTGATGTATATGGTCCTATGGAGACATCTTCTTTTGGAAATTATCTTTACTTCGTGACTTTCATCGATGATTTTTCCAGGCATGCATGGGTATATCCATTGAAGGCAAAGTCCGAAGTGTTCATGTGCTTCAACCAATTTTTGGTTCTTGTTGAAAATCTGTCAGCATGTAAAATGGGCACCCTCCGCTCTAATCGAGGGGGGGAATATATGTCTTCTGATTTGAATGCATTTTTGGCTGAATGTGGGATAAAACACCAGTGTATAGTTCCGTATACACCTCAACAGAATGGAGTTGTTGAACTAAAGAATAGTTCACTCATGGAGATGGTGAGGTGTATGGTCAAGAGTCAAGCTCTACCACATAGTTTCAGGCTTGAGGTTGTCATGTGTGCAACATATGTACTTAACAGGTGTCCCACTAAAGCATTGTAGTCTATCACTCCATATGAGGCTTGGCATGATCGCAAGCCATCTGTTGCTCATCTGTGTCTTTTTGGTTGTTTGGCATATGCATTAGTGCGTGAACAACATCGCAGAAAATTGGATGATAATGCAATAAAATGTATTTTTGTTGGGTACAGTTCTGAAAGTAAAGGCTATCATCTATATCATCCACAGCCTAAATGCATTCTAGTTAGCCGTGATGTTGTTTTTGTGGAAGATGCTATTCATCCATTGCTTTCACGAAGGCTCTGAGGGAGAAGTTTGAAGCTTTCGGCAAAGCTTTGGGATTACTTCCTTTTGTGGAATGATTTCCACATAGCTTGGCACTTCCTTATACATGAGTGGCAGCTGCTTGTTCATCGCATCACTCCCAGTGGGGATTTGTTGATATATTTACGTAGTGATGTGTGTGAACACTCTAGGACCAACAGAGCACTTTTTTACCTCTTTAGGAGGTTTTTTCCCCCTGCTTGTATATACATTTATTGCCCTAATGGGCTACTTATCTTTGTACATTCTCTATTAATACATTCAGTATTGTGTGTTGTGCTCCAAGCTTCTTCTTCTCCTTGTGTTGTTCGTGTGCTTCCACAGACGTCTAACTCCAACAACTCTTTCCCTTTTAGGGAAAATATAGGAGGTTGCTTCACATAGACCTCTTCTTGCAAATAACCATTCAAGAAGGTTGTTTTTATGTCCAACTGATGCACTTTCCAAGCTCGATGGGCAGCCAATGCAACCACAGTACGAATGGTAGTCATGCATGATGTAGTGCAAAAATTTCCTCATAGTCAATGCCATATTGTTGTGCATATCCTTTGGCAACCAATCTAGCTTTGTAGTGATCAATGCTACCATCACACTTTCTCTTAATCTTGTAAACCCACTTTGTACCAATGGCATTTTTCCCTTTTGGCAATCCACATAACTCCCAAGTATGATTCCTATGTATGGAATCCATTTCTGATTGCATAGCACTCATCCATTGTGGATCATCACATGCATCTTCAAAAGTAAGTGGCTCTTCATTACATGTTGTTGCAATAAGAGAATAATCCAAAAAATTACTTGGTGCATGGTGAGAGCTTGATCTTGTTCTACCAAGTAAAGGTGCACTCAATTTGTTTTCCTGCAAAGTTTGTTTCAACCACTTTGGCATAGTTTGTGCACTCTTGATAGACATGCGTTCATTATGTAATACATCATCAACATGTACATCATGCGTGGGCTGAATTTCATGCTCATTTTCAGCCATATTTTGATGCAAATGTTCAGCCATATGTGGTTGGAAATTTCCAAGAGTTTTGATGATTTTTGGCTGAAAAATTTCAGCCATGTTTGCCTGGAAATTCCCTGCATTTTTAGCTCTATTTTGTTGGAATTTTTCAACCCTTTGAGCCTCAGTTGGCTGCTCTACATGTCCATAGTCAAGCGCACCATTTTGAAACTAAGGCATGAGTGTATCAAACACATCTTGTGAGCTAACTATTGGTTGTTTTTTGCATTCAAAAAGAGGGAAAACTGAATTTTCAGCAAATACCACATCTCGACTCACAATAATTGTGTTCGTCAATGGATGATACAAGTGATATCCCTTACTTTCATCACTATAACCAACAAATATACATTTCTTTGCCTTGTCATCAAGTTTGTGACATTGCTGTTATGGCCAACAGCATATGTCAAACAACCAAACACATGCATATGACTAACCATAGGCTTATGTCCATTCCAAGCCTCATAAGGAGTGATGAATCTCAATGCTTTTGTAAGCAGTGATTCAACACATAGTTTGCACACATGATCGCTTCCATCTAGAACTTATCAGGAAGGTGCTTTTCTTTAACCATACATCATGCCATTTCAAGTAGAGTTCTATTTTTATGTTCGGCAACACCATTTTGTTGAGGTGTATATGGCATCATATATTGGTGTAAAATAGTTCTTTCATGAAGAAAACCATTAAACTCATGTGACATGTATTCACCACCATGGTCGGTGCATATAGTTAAAAGCTTTTGTGAACAAAACTTTTCAACCATAGCTAAAAATGTGTTGAAGCAAGAAAATACCTCATTCTTTGCTTTCGTAGGATACACCCATGTATGGTGAGTAGCATCATCAATGAACGTAACAAAATATACATGCTTTCCAAAAGATGGAGTCTTGATGGGAACACATACATCACTATGAACAAGCTGCAATTTTCTTGTAGTGTGTGTATGAATATCTTTTGGAAAAGAAGCACGATGCATTTTTCCAAGAATGCAACCTTCACATGCATGCTTTTCAATGGAATCAAGTGTAGGCAAACCAATAACCACGTCCTTCTTTTGCAAGTAAAGCAAACTATTGAAGTTCAAGTGATCAAAACGAGCATGCCAAAGCTCCATTTCAGCCATGGACGAAGTATGAACAATCAAGGCATTTGAGGCAACCCTCTTGTATGTATCCATGAGATACAAACCATTACATAATGTTCCGAACATCACGATAATATCACCATTGCCGAAATCATGAATCATACAATTATCATCAACAAAGTGTACATGAAGTCCAACTTCGGCAATCAACAAAACTGAAATTATGTTCTTGTCGATATCGGGTACATACAATGCATTTTTCAAGAGAATCACACCTCCATTTGCAGCCGTAAGCTCAATTTATCCTACTCCAATGATAGGATAAGAGGCATTGTTTGCACACACCACATGCCCTCCTTTGGGTGCATCTTTCAAATATGCAAAAAATCTTGTGCATGATGTTATGTGTTTTAAAGCACCACTATCAAAGAACCAATCTGAATCAGCCTCACTCATAACCATACATTCAGAATGCAAAGATGTATCATAATGACATGTAACAACACCTGCCCAAAAATCTTGAGCCATGTTAGCTTCATCATTCTTTGCATTTGTTGAATTTTCAGCAATAGACATGCTTGATTCCTTCTTCTTTTCATTGTGTTTTGCGAGCTTTCTACACTAATATGACTAGCCTTTCAGCAATATTTGCATCTCTTCATCTTTTGCAAATCACCATCGTTAGAGGAATGAGTGGAAGAGGAAGGTTGAGCCTTTGTTTTCGATGAACTCAAAGTTGAACCATACTTGCTTTTCCCTTTTTGTGAGATAGCAAGTGCTTGTGTTTCCTCAATCAAACCACTCCTATTCACTCTAGATTGCTCTTCTTGCAAAAGAAGAGACATAACCTCATCAAATGCATACATATTAGGATTCCCTTTTGCAACCAAATGGAGTGTAGTAGCAAAGCTTTGAAAAGATTTCGGTAATCCTTTCAACAATGTAGAAATCAGTGATGCGTCTGAAATAATCTCATCTATGTTTGCCAATTGCTCTTTCCTCGATGTGTGCCACGTACAGACTCATTTTCAGTCATACATACATCTTCAAGTTGCTTCCTCAAGTATGCAACACATGCTTCATTATGCACGGCATACAAAGAAGAAAGAGTGTCCCATGCCTATCTTGATGTAGACCATGACTGACTGTGTGGAACTATATGACCCTTCACAGAAAGTGCAATCAATGCATGAGCTTGAGCATCTTTCCATCCCATCTAAGTTGTTCTTGTGTAGGTGGAGAAGGAGAAACCACTGTACTTGAAGAAGAAGCTCCATCTGTGATAGTAGACTGTGAAGTAGAAGAATGTGTGGGTCTTCAATCTACATCTACCACTATGTTCCAAAGTTGTTTTGCAACAAGAACATGCTTCATCATGTAAGACCACATTGGATAGTTGGTCCCATCAAGCTTATCTTCAACTTGAAGCATGTCAAACAAGTCATTGCTGCACACCATTTCATTTAAGAACAACAATGTGACAAAATCTTCATGTCAACGAAAGCTGAAATGAATGTGGAAATTTCAGCTCACAAACCATCACTCTAATGGCAATTTTGACTACACGAATGGCTTTGAAATGGTGGTAAAACTCCAATGCAATTGTGCAACTGGTGGAAATGTTTCTTGGCTACTGAAAGTCACTGTTCTATGCTCCGAAGTCAATTTGCACTATTAAAAGTACACGTGTGTCGCGACGTGAAAAATCAAAACTTGAGAAGGATATGAACCTGCTCTAATACCACTGTTGGGTGTGTGTGTGTGTAGAAGTGCGAGAGACACACCACAAGCACACACAAGGAGCACAAATGCAACAAGACACATGGAGAAGTCGGATGGCTGGAATAACTCTCTCTATTGACGATGAATTGAATTGAAGTAAGAGCTGAATAATATCCCTAAGTACAAAGTACCCCACATATGAGTGAATCATGTATGTGGTAACATGGGGAAAAAATATCTAGCTAGCACTAGAGTAAAAAGTGCCCACATATAGGGAAAAGGTTCACATCAAAGCTAGTCGAGGAACACATAAGTGTAACATGTCACACATGTGTGTACTTGCTTAGGATGGACCCCTAGTTCTAATCTATACAAAGGATGGTTGGGAGGTGAAGAGCACCTCTTCTCAATGATGTTTAGTGTATACATTGTTATAATGGTATTGGAGCGCTAGGGATCACGTTATAGATTTTCATTTACATGAGGCTTGTAGATCATTATCTTGATCATTTTTAGTATGAGTGCATATGGGGCACATACAGAAAGGATAGATAGTGCCAACCTATGTGGAAAGAAATCAATCCAGAAAAGAAAATGAATGCTGAAATTTTAGCTCACAAACCATCACTCCAATGGCAATTTTGACTCCACGAATGGCTTCAAAATGGGGGTAAAAACCTAAGTGCAACTGTTGGAAATGTTTCTTGACTACTGAAATTCACTGTTCTATGCACCGAAGTCAATTTGCAGTGTTAAAAGTACACGTGTGCCATGACGCAAAAAATTAAAACTTCAGAAGGAGCTAAACCTGCTTTGATACCACTGTTGGGTGTGTGTAGAAGTGTGAGAGACACACCACAAGCACACACAAGGAGCACAAATGCAATAAAACACATGGAGAAGACGGATGGCTTGGAATAACTCTCTCTATTGATGATGAACTGAACTGAAGTAAGAGTTGAATAATATCCCTAAGTACAAAGTACCACCACATATGAGTGAATCATGTATGTGATAACATGGGGAAAAAACCTCTAGCTAGCACTAGAGTAAAAAGTGCCCATGTATAGGGAAAAGGTTCACATCAAAGCTACTCGAGAAATACATAACTGTAACATGTCGGACATATGTGTACTTGCTTAGGATGGACCCCTAGTTCTAATCTATACAAAGGATGGTTGGGAGGTGAAGAGCATCTCTTCTCAATGATGTTTAGTGTATACATTCTTATAATGGTATTGGAGCACTAGGGATCATGTTATAGATTTTCATTTACATGAGACTTGTAGATCATTATCTTGATCATTTTTAACATGAGTGCATATGGGGCACGTAAAATAAGGATAGATAGTGCCAACCTATGTGGAAAGAAATCAATCCAGAAAAGAAAATGGATGTTGAAATTTTAGCTCACAAATCATCACTCTAATGGCAATTTTGACTACACAAATGGCTTCAAAATGGGGGTAAAACCACAGTGCAACTGTGCAACTGGTGGAAATGTTTCTTAGCTACTGAAATTCATTGTTCTATGCTCCGAAGTCAATTTGCACTGTTAAAAGTGCACATGTGCCACGACACAAAAAATCAAAACTTGAGAAGGAGTTGAACCTGCTCTAATACCACTGTTGGGTGTGTGTAGAAGTGTTGGAGACACACCACAAGCACACACAAGGAGCACAAACGTAGCAAAACACATGGAGAAGATGGATGGGTGGAATAGTTCTCTCTATTGACGATGAACTGAACTGAAGTAAGAGCTGAATAATATCCCTAAGTACAAAGTACCATCACATATGGGTGAATCGTGTATGTGGTAACATGGGGAAAAAACCTCTAGCTAACATTAGAGTAAAAACTGCCCGTGTATAGGGAAAAGGTTCACATCAAAGCTACTCGAGGAACACATAAATGTAACATGTCACACATGTGTGTACTTGCTTAGGATGGACCCCTAGTTCTAATCTATAAAAAGGATGGTTGGGAGGTTAAGAGCACATCTTCTCAATGATGTTTTATGTATGTGCGTGTCTAGGAGTATGTGTATTTTTGTGCATGTGTGCATGTATTTAATATTTATGTGTGTGCATGTATATGTGTGGGTATGTGTATGTGTGTGTATGTATGTATGTGTAAGTGTATGTATGTATGTGTAAGTGTATGTATATGTGTTTGTGTATGCATGTATATGTGTGTGTATGTATGTGTATGTGTGGGTATGTATGTATGTATAAGTGTATGTATATGTGTATGTGTATACATGTATGTGTGTGTATGTATGTATGCGTAAGTGTATGTATGTATATGTAAGTGTATGTATATGCGTATGTGTATTTCTGTGTTTGTGTGTGTGTATGTGTGCATGCATTTAGTATGTATGTGTGTGTATGTATATGTGTGGGTATGTGTATGTATGTATGTGTTGTAGAGAGTACATGCATGGAAGCAAAATGAAAAGAAGAGTGTACTCACAAAAGAAAGAGTGTGAGAGATTCAAATTGAGTAGATCAATGGATAAACTCACATGGATTAGAAATGAGCTTGCCAAGAGTGCCCTCAAGCTTCTAACCAAGTACAAATCTGGGGAGAGGCCCTCCTTATATAGATTTGGGAGGGGCTCTCCAAAGAACATCTCATGTGGGTAATTCCCCTCAAAGGAGAATGAATACAATAATAGAAGCAAATGGCAAGGTACCCAAATACAAAAGAGATACAATATAAAATGGAAATAAACTGGAAATGGAGTGCCTCTTAAATAAAAAATGGAGATGCACTCATGATGATACAAATGTCAATTATGTATAAGCAAACATGTCATCAACACCCCCTCTACAACTCCATTTTGGACCAGATGAATGCTATAGAGGTCGACCAAGCATTGGAGGTAGAGCCTTCGTGAACATGTCCGTCAGGTTCTCCGGAGTTGTACACTACTCCAGAGTAATCTCCTGGGATATGAGCTTCTCATGGATGAAGTGGTATTGGATCTCGATGTGCTTTGTCTGTGCATGGAACACTCAATTCTTGATGATGGCCAAGGCTGAATGGCTATCCATGCAGATGCATGTCGGAGTAACCTGCAAAACATGAATGTCAGATAATAAACATTGAAGCCAAATGGCCTCACATGCTATGAAGCTAGATTCTCAATACTCAGCCTCGATGGATGAAAGAACAATTGTAGGTTGCTTTTTACTTGCCCAAGAGATAGGTCTTGAGATATGTACTTGAAAGTGGACCATCGAGAATCAGGATCACCAGCCTAATCTGAATCAGAATATTCAATGAGTTCGATGCCCCCTTTGTACCAAAGACCATGATGTCAAGTGAGGGCAAGATATCAAAGTAGACTCTGAGCAGCATCCCAATGTGTTTGTCGAGGCTAATGTGCAAACTAACTGAGTATACCAACTACATAGGCAATATTTGGTCTAGTGTTGGCAAGGTAGAGTAATGAGCCAACAAGGTGTTGACAAGTATGCACATCCACAAGTGATGATGAATTCTCCAGTGTGAGCTTGATGTTTGGATCAAGAGGTGTAGATACTGAGGGACATTGGTCCATGTTATATCTGGAAAGAAGATCACAATAGTACTTCTTCTATGATAGGAATATGCCTTCTTTTGTTTGCCAAAATTCCATACCTAAGAAGTAGTGAAGGAGTCCAAGATCTATCATAGAGTACTCAAGGTGAAGCTGTCTGATGATGAATTGGATGCATTCTTCATCTGAGCCTATCAAGGTCAAGCCATCTACATAGAGAATGATGATGGCCACTAAGGACTCATTCTCATAGATGTATAAGTTTGCATCGGTCGTGCTTCTTTGAAATCCTTTATCTTCAAAGAACTTGTGAATCTTTTCATATCAGGCCCTAGGAGCTTGCTTAAATCCATAAAGTGCTTTGTGAAGCTTGTATAATTGATCTTCCTTTCCTTTGATCTTGAAACCTTTATGTTGGTCAACATATACTTCTTCTTGAAGATCTCCATTGAGGAAAGCACTTTTGATGTCCAGTTGGTAGACAAGCCACTTCAAATGTGCATTTAGTGCTAGAATGATCCTTATGGTGGTAAACCTTGCAGTAGGGGTGAAGGTTTCTTCATAGTCAATGCCATGTTGTTGCTTATATCCTTTGGCTACAAGTCTTGCTTTGTACTTGTCTAATGTGCCATCTGATTTGTACTTAACTTTATAGAGCCACTTAACTCCTATAACTTGATGATTTGTGGGTTAGGAACAAGGATCCAAGTCTTGTTCTTCTCAATTGCATCCATTTCCACTTTCATAGATTCTTCCCACTTAGGTTGGCTTTGAGCTTCTTTGTAGTTGGAAGGCTCTGGAATTTGTTGGATCTAATGCATCAATGCACAATTTATATAATTACTTTGTTCTCACTGCTGCTTTTTAATGAGCCTTTGTGATCTTCTAGGTTGATGTGAAGTACTTTCCTTTGACGTGTGCTTTGAAAAGATTTATCCCCCTCTGAAGTGGAGATTTGTGGACTGAGACTAGTATTTGGATCTTTGGTTGAGTACCTTGAAGCTTCATTAAAGATCACATCTTTTGAAATTGTGATGGAGTGGTTCTCAAGATCATACAGTCTACATGCTTTCGATTGTTCACTCTAGCCGATGAATATATGCTTATTAGACTTGGACTATAACTTGCAATCTTCTTTTGATACATGGACAAATGCTTCACTTCCAGACACTTGAAAGTAATTGACATTACGTGTTCTATCATAGTAAGCTTCAAAGGGTGTCTTGTTATGCAATGCACTAGTGAAGCCTCGATTGAGTATGTGCACATCAGTGTGCACCGCTTCTACCCAAAACTTGTAGGGTGATTCTTTTTTGTGAAGCATTGTTTGCGCCATTTCCATCACACCTCAGATCTTTCTCTTAGCTACTCCATTTTGGGATGGAGTGTGCAGTTGAATGACTTGTCGCTTTATCCCTTTTTGCTTTAATAAATTATCAAAGTCATGACTGATAAATTCACCACTACCATCAGATCGAATACTCTTGATTGTCTTTGATGCTTCATTCTCAACTTGGTTGATCCATTCTTGAAACTTAGAGAAAGTGTCTACCTTTCACTTCAAAAAATATACCCAAATGTATCGAGAGTGGTCATCTACTAGAAGAAAGAAGTAGGTCGATCCACTAAGGGAAGGGGTATTCATAGGTCCATAAAGGTCCATGTGGACTAGGGATAAAGGGTTCCTAGCTCTTGTGGAAGCCCCCTTGGGAATGGGAGCCCTATGTTGCTTGCCTTGTGTGCAAGGTTGGCATGCATCATTGACTTGCCCGACCTTGGGCAATCCTTTATCTATCTGAGAGGAGGAAATCCTTGGTAAATATGAAGTGTGGCCATACCTTTGATGCCACAGACTAGGAAGCGACTCCTTAGATATAAAGCAAGAGAGTTTGTACAACCCTTTTTCTTCTACTCCTTTTGCAATGATGTCTTTGGTTTTAGGTTCATCCACCTTAACTGAAGTGTTATCAAATAACACTTGTTTATTGTGATCGATGATGGTCTAGACTGATAGTAAATTCATGCACAAGTTGGGAACAAATAAGACATTGGATAATGATTTGCACTCCACTCAATCATTGGTGATTTGTACTTTGCCTTTCCCTTCGATGGGTAGGCTCTTGTTGTTGCCTAGGTAAACTTCACCAGTATGGTCCTCAATCTCTTGAAAAGAATCTCGATCCTTACACGTGTGTGATGTCGCTCCACTATCAAAGATCCATTCTTGAGATGAACTGGAAGTTACTAGGGCATTCGCCTCTATGGAAATAAACAGGTCTTCACTAGAATAGTGAGACCTATGTTGAGATGTTTTTTTATGGGTTCTTGGAACTAGAAAGCTTTGATGTATGCTTCTTCTTGTAGCAAAATTTTTTCAAGTGCCCTATTTTTCCACAGAAATTACAACTAAATTTCTTCAATGAAGTGTTGGAACCTTGCTTGGGTGCATTGCTAGTATTATGACTAGCATGTTTGCCCTTGTGGAAGGGTCCCTTAGCCTTCATGGATGTCTCTTGTGAGGAAGCTAGCTTTGCTAGTGAGTCATGGAGGAGCAAAAGTCAAAGAACCTCTTCCCAGGTGAGTTCTTGGCCTCTGTTGTATAGAGTGGTCACAAAGGTCTCATAAGACAAAGGAAGCTTGTTGAGCAACCTAATCGCCATGTATTCACTTGAGATCTTGTGACCACAAAGTGCCAACTTTCTTTGATAATCTTCAAATTAGGCTATTACTTTGGTGATGGTGTCTTGTGGACATAAAGTGAGATTGTGAAACTCGGCCTCTAAAGAATAAATCTTAGAAGGTGTTTTATCTTCATATAGGTTTGCTAGAGTATCCCAAGCTTCTTTTGAATTCTTACATGTAGTGATGTGACCCCTTTGTCAATTCATCACATGCGAAGAGAAGTTGGCCTAATGCCCTTTTGTCCTTGATGTTCCAGATATTCCAAGCTCCTATGTTGCTTTCCTTATCTAGTTCTCATTTAGTTCCTTCAACTACCTCGTACAATAAGTTTGTATAGAGGTAGGCCCTAATGGTGTCCTTCCATAGGTTGTAATTTGTGCCATTAAGTCTTTCATCTTTTGACATGAATATGGGTGTAAAGGAGGGTAAATACAATTGACTTGAGGACATTGCATTTGAAATCATTGACATTGTTTTCATTGAAACACGGTTACCACACTTGCAAAAAATGAAGTCAAAATTTGCACGAAAAATTGAGTTGGGGGGCTTAGAATAGCCCTACACTTGTGAGAAAAATAGACACCTTGGAGAGAGGGGGGGCTTAGAATAGCCCTACACTTTTGACAAGAGAGACCCCTTGGAGAGAGGGGGGCTTATAGTAGCCCTAGAATGCACACCAAGTTAGCCTTAGAGTAGGCTTTGGGAACTTGAGAAACTTGGTGGGTGGGCTTAAACTAGCCTCCAACCCACACATGCACACACAAAGATTCTTCTTCTTATATGCTTGTTGTTACAAGATGGGCACTTAGTGCCAAAGGGTGTGCCCCAAAGAGGAGGGCTAATACCTTATAAAGTAAATTTGATGTGAAATGCACTGAGTGCCAAAGTGAAGTAAATAATTGTCGGCTAAAAACCTTTGAGCACTTGATTGTTACAACTTCAAGGCAAATAAAGCCAAAAAATAGGGTTTGAAAAATTCCTTGAGGATAACAATGAATGCCGAGTCTATAGTAAAAGAAATAAAATGAGGCCTTGCAATTTATCTCATTGCATAAATGTGCATATATCCTCCACTACAATGAGCTTTGCTCCTTAAAGTCCAGTGTGACTTGTTTAAAATCGAAATTGAAAAAGTCTATGGTTAAAATGTGCAAGGGAATACATTGTACATGAAGATATGCATTTCAAGTACAATGAACTGAAAATATGACATAGAATTTTCATGACTATTCAATGGTCCTTACGCACAAATCATGTCCATTGATTAATGCCACATCATTAAAGAGAATTGAAATCAATTAAAGATGTTCATTTTTGGTGCAAAATGGACACAGCCAATTGTCAGTCAAATTGCAAACACCCAATGCGGTTCTTGGAGGTATGTAGCAATGATCATTCAACAACATTTAGATGTGCATCAGAATGTAAGAGGTCTAGACATCATCATTGATGTCATTGCATATCGAATTTTGATCCTCCCGCATCCACTAGTGCACATCTCGGACGATCTTGACATAGAGCACAACATAGCTAGGTTAGCTCGTGCTATGGCCAACAAAAGATCGCCCTTCTTCAATCCACAATTGTTTCCTCTTTTTATGGATAGACTGTTGGCCAATGTACCAAGGCTAAAGAGTAGTGAGTGTGAGATTACACTCTCTCTCATTGGCAGAGAGAACACACAAAGAACAGGTTATTGATCCTCTATCGCATAGCAGAGAGAGATGTCTCACTTTCTGTGTGTGTATGTGGCTCTGTCATTGAGAGATGACAAACACCTCTTCTGCCAGTTGAGTGCACAACATCATCTATAGTTGTTGAAGCTATAGAGAGCAAAAGTTCTAATGTGAGGTAGGATGTAGATAGCAAAGTCAAACTGTGGTAGCTAAAGTGATATTGAACTAGTTACACAAAAAGTCATAGTTTGCTTATTGTTTGCTTTTCTCTGCTCAGGAAGAGAGTGGGGATGATGATCAGTGCTCACAGGTGTCTTTAACGAGCATTCAACTTAGCATTCTATGTTTTACAGTGTCATTTTGATTCTCTCGACAATCTAGTAATGGATCGAGTATTGAACAAGATGGAGAATGTGACCTATGTTTTGTTTGAAAGGTTCAGACTGTTGAGAATCTGACACACTTCTATAGATGAATATGATGTGCTTGTGATAATTCTCGACCTTATGTTACCTATAGAATGGCTTCTTTAGTGTCTTTTACGCTCCTCTTTCTCTCTCTCTCTCTCTCTCTTTGTTGCTCAGAGAGCAAAGTGGCACAGGGCACAAATCACTTACTCTCGCTGGCTCACAAAATGTTGAAGTGTGGGCTATACACTATGCTTGCTGGCAATGATGACAGATGAGGAGTTGGCATAGAGGAGCCTATGCCTCTAACACTTATGAAACAGAGGTTGTCAAAGTCGATCCCTTAGGACATCAATGCCTATTGAAGATTATCCAAAGATGTTAATGATGATGCAAATGATGGATATTCTTCAATCAACCCGTCCTTTACACAAATGATCTTTCTCTAAGAGCAAACACATGAGCAATTCAGAGAAGTTGGTGAAAATTGAGGCATAAGTTCATGCTCATGTAGATAATTGTATGAGCCAGGATGCAGATAGTTATGTGATGAACCAAAATGCAAAACCCTTACATAAAGTACCTCCCCCAAGTGGTTGCAGATTAAGAGCTTGTACAATGGAGAATTTTTAGCAACAAGGGATAGTGGTGACAACACACTTCAAATCGCACATTCAAACTGAACATTCCAAGAAACATCTAAGAGTGTTTAGAAACACTACAAAATCTGAGATCTATTCTGGAGATGAGCTTGCCAAGAGCATGGCATAGGCTCCTCAAGCTTCTAACCAAGTACAAATGGGGGGAAAGGCCCTCCTTATATAGATTTGGGAGGGGCTCTCCAAAGTACATCTCATGTGGGATAATTCCCCTCAAAGGAGAATGAATAAAATGGTAGAAGAAAATAGCAAGGTACCCAAATACAAAAGAGATACAATATAAAATGGAAATAAAGTGGAAATGGAGTGCCTCATAGATACAAAATGGATATGTATGTGTAAGTGTATGTATATGTGTATGTGTATGTGTATGCATGTATGTGTGTGCGTGGGTATGTGTATGAGTGTGTATGTATGTGTAAGTGTTTGTATATGTGTATGTGTATTTGTGTGTATGTGTACATGTGCATGTATTTAGTATGTATATGTGTGGGTATGTGTATGCATGTGTATGTATGTATGTGTAAGTGTATGTATGTGTAAGTGTATGTATGTGTGTATGTGTATGCATGTATGTGTGTGTATGTATGTGTATGTGTGGGTATGTATGTATATGTAAGTGTATGCATATGTGTATGTGTATGCATGTATGGTGTGTGTATGTATGTATGTGTAAGTGTATGTGTGTATGTGTGAGAGTATGTATATGTGTTTGTGTATGCATGTGTGTGTATATATGTATGTGTGTGGGTATGTATTTAGTATGTATGTGTGTATGTATATGTGTGGATATGTGTATGTATGTGTATGTGTGTGTAAGTATGTATGTTTAAGTGTAAGTATGTATGTGTAAGTGTAAGTATGTATGTGTAAGTCTATGGTTGTTGCAGAGGCCTCTACACCCAAAATAGAGTCTGCTAATCTTGTTCAGATTAAAGAATAGGCATTTACTATTGTTTGGAGTTATGACCCATCTTCTCATGAATAGTGTATGCCTACAGTAGACTTAAATGTTTGGTACTTTGATAGTGGGGTAACCAAATATATTACCTCATAGTCCAATTTCTTCACTTCACTTAAGCCTACTCTTACAAGGAATCCGGTCACATGTGCCAACAACTCCTCTTATCCTGTCATGGGCATTGGTAAGATCATTCTGACTACTGCTAGTGGTAGTTCCTTTACATTATCAGATGCTTTACTTGTGCCCGGGATCAAGAAAAATCTATTGTCAGTTTCAACATTAGTAAAGATCAGCTTGGTTGTGAAATTTGTTGACAACAGATGTACAGTTCATGATATGTCAAATGACGAGGTCATTATTGCTCCTAGAGCTCATAGATTATGCAAAATTTGTGAATGATTCAATATGTGGAGTTCAAGATTCTCAGGCTATGTCAGATGCAAAGCTTTGGCACGCATGCTTTGGTAATATAAATTTTGCTAGCTTGCTATGCTTGCAAAATTAAGAAATGGTGTCCTCTCTACCCAAACTTGAGGCACCTCATAAACATGTTTGTAAAGGCTGTATTTTGGGCAAAATGCAATGTTCCTCATTTCAGAAAGATGGTTCAGTTTGAGCTCCTTAGAAGTTGCAACTTGTTCACAGTGATGCCTATGGTCCTATGCAGATACCCTCCTTTGGGAACTACCTTTACTTCATGACTTTTATTGATGATTTTTCTAGGCATGCATGAGTGTATCCACTAAAAGCAAAGCTCAAAGTGCTTATGTGCTTCAAAGAGTTTTTGGATTTGGCTGAAAATCTATCAGCATGTAAAATGGGCACCTTCCATTCTGATTGAGGGGGGGATATATGTCTTCTGATTTTAATGCATTTCTGGTTGAATGTGGGATAAAACATCAATGTACAGTGTCATATACACCTCAATAGAATAGAGTTGGTAAAAGGAAGAATAGGTCACTCATGGAGATGGCAATGTGTATGGTCAAGAGTCAACCTTTACCACATAGTTTTTGGCTTGAGGCTGTTATGTGTTCATCATATGTACTTAAGAGGTGAACCACTAAAGCATTGTAGTCTATCACTCCATATGAGGCTTCGCATGGTTGCACACCATCTCTTTCTCATCTGTGTGTCTTTGGTTGTCTAGCATATGCATTAGTGCCTGAACAACAACACAGGAAATTGGATGATAAAGTAGTGAAATATATTTTTATTGGGTAGAGTTCTAAAAGCAAAGGTTATCATCTGTATCATCCACAGACTAAATGCATTTTGGTTAGCGGTGATGTTGTTTTTGTGGAAGATGCTATTCAGCCATTACTTTCATGTACTAAGGAGACATCAATTAGCTCCAAAGATGTGTATGACACTTTGTTTCCTCTTTTTATAGGTGGAGAGTCTAGTGCTGGTCCAAATGAGGCAATTTCTCAGCCTCTATAGTTCTCATGTGATGATATGAATCATTCCATCTCTTATGCAGATTTACATGATGCGATTGTTGATGAGAGAACTGATATAGAGGAGACAAAGACTATGCTTAAATGGTTGGTGCATACTTTGTGAGATAGCAAATTAGATGCACTTGTGTCATATCATACTCATTCAGGCACTCATAATGCTTTTTTTGCATGACATTGTGATGTTATGGTTGCCTCTAATCTTTGTGATGAGAATGAGCTTGTTTTGTTTTATGAAGCACAAAATTATGAAAATTGGATGGTTGTTATGCAATCAAAATATGATGTTATTTTCAAAAATGGTACTTGCCTCCTGGCAAGAAGGCCATTGGCACTAAGTGGGTATACAAGCTAAAGCATAAGCCTGATGGAATAGTCAATAGGTATAAATCTAGGCTCATTGCAAAGGGTTATGCTAAAGAAAGAGACATTGATTTTGATGAGAAATTTGCTCCTATATGTTGAATGACTACTATTCATAGCATCTATGCACTTGCAACTCATCATGGTTGGAACATACATCAGTTGGACATTAAAACTGGAACTCTAAATGGCGACTTGCATGAAGGTGTATGTTTTTTTGCCCGTGGTGTTGTGTAGAATAGGCACAAAAACAAAGTGTGCAGATTGAAAAATGCATTATATGGTTTGAAGCAAGCACCATGTGCTTTGTTTGAGAAGATACATGCCTACCTAATTGCACATGGCTTTGAGAACATTCCAACTAAGAGCACCTTATATGTTAAGCATGCAAATGATGTGCTTCTGATCATTGTTGTCTATTTCGATGACATGTTGCTCGCTGGTCTTCATGAGAAGCACATTGCTGATTTTAAGATTTGGGGCATTTGAGATGTCAGATTTGGGGCATTTGCATCATTATTTTGGGCATTCAATTTATGCATTGATGGCCAAATAACTTTTTGTCAAACAAATATATTGACACATTATTGCAGAATTTCGACCTTGAAGACTACAAACCTATTGCCACTCCTATGGAAACAGTTTTATAGTTGAGTCTTCATGATGTTGGAGATGCATTTGATGTTGGTTTCTATTAGCAGGCTATTGGATGCTTGATTTACTTATGCATTAATCGGCCAAATATTCAGTTTGTTGTCTCAAATATGAGCAAGTTTATGCATTGCCTAGGTGTCAAGCATTGGTAGGCAATTAAGCGCATCTTTCGTTACTTGAGTGATACCTGACTACTTGGATTGTTTTATCCCAAGGGGGGATCACTACTGCCAGATTTACATGCTTTTTCTGACTCTAACTGGGCTGGTTTCTATGATGCTCGTGTGTCCACTAGTGGTTTTTGCTTCATGCTTGGTAGCTCATGCATTTCTTGTTTGAGCAAGAAGCAACCTACTATATTCACTTCTAGTTGTGAGGCTAAGTATATGGCAGCTATCAATGCGACTGTTAAGTGTGTGTGACTCAGATGCCTTATGGTTGATTTGGGGGTTGGTGGATCTTATGCCACCACCATCTTCACTCACAGTCAGAGTGCATTGCCAGATGCGAGGAACCTTGTGTTCCATGCTTGCAGTAAGCACATTGAGGTGCCCTATCATTATGTCAAGAAGAGGTTTTCTGTTGGAGAGATCAATTTGGCATATGTGTCCACATAGGAGAACATTGTAGACATTTTCACAAAGGCTCTACTTAGGGAGAAGTTTGAAGATTTCCGCAAAGCTTTGGGCCTACTTCCTTTTGTGGACTGATTCCATATAGCTTGGCACTTCCTTATACATGAGTTTCAACTCCTTGTTCACTACATCTCTCCCAGGGTAGATTGGTTGATATATTTATGTAGTGATGTGTGTGAACACACTAAGACTGTTGGGGCACTTTTTTCCCTCTTTAGGGGCTTTTTTCCCTCGGCTTGTATATATGCCTATAACCCTAACGGGTCACTTATCGTTGTACATTCTCTTGGTAATACATTCAGTATTGTGTGTTGTTGTTGTTGTTGTTGTTGTTCTTCTTCTTCTTCTTCTTCTTCTTCTTCTTCTTCTTCCTTGTGTTGTTTGCGTGCTTCCACAGACCTCAAACTCCAACAGAGAAATGTTCACAAAAATTAGGATTATTTTCCAAGAATACCTACTTCCAAGAGGCTTTGTACACAATCTTCTAAATGTGCAAGTTCTTCTTCATCGTAGAGCGGGTTATCATATGGTGCCTTGCCTAATCTATGTAAGAGGTATTGCCACATCTATTCTCTCATGAGGATGAAAGGTGTTGGCCTTGGGTATAGGAGATGAATAACTTTCCTAAAGATAATTACTTTTGTCAAGCTAGTGGATAAGATTTCCTTTTCTGCAAGCTCTATGAAACTTTCATCCATACCTTGAATGTAGAGCTCCTTACTCCATGTTTGTAGTTTCTCAAAAGGTGATTCCTCTCTGAATTCTAAATCCACAAGAAAATGGGATCATCAACCTTGATTATTTCCTTGAGACATCATAAAGTTAGTGATGTGTATGGTGAGGAGATATAGGTGGTGTTGGTACTTGTGAAACTTCATTTGCAAGTACTATTGAGGTTTAGGGACTCCTTGTGCCTTTTGAAGATCATCCACTTAAATGCATAGCCCCTTGCTCTCATCTCTATAAAGGTCCAAGTGTGTTTGAGTCCATCGATAGTGTCTTGAAGTTGTGATATTGTTTTTTGTGATATCCTGAAGTTTGACTCTTTTTTGCCTCATCTTTTGTCATCTATAAGTCACTTGAAAAGGAGGTTTTTGTGAGTGTATCCATCCCCCTAAGAATTCTCCTATGATGGTATTTCTAAAGGATGTGGATTGGTACTAGGCTTAGGTACCCATTTAAGAGACTTTGTAACATGTTTAAAGATGGGAGTTTGCTTTTTTACCCACTTAGATCTCATGGGTGTGGGCTTTTGAGGTTTCTTTTAGGTAATGACTATTTTTTTGGTATTTTGTTTTGGCTTCCAAACCCATTTGATAGATGGGATCACTAGTGATCTTGTGTTTGCAGGTCTAGTAGGATTGGATTAAGGCTTCTTTATAGGTGTGGGAGTTGGTATAAGTTTTTGATTCTTTTGCACTTGGTGAAGGAGCAGTTGTAGCCTAATTGTGATCTTCCTCAAATGTAGAGTCCAAGACTTCTATTGAATGCGGTTGTCTCTCTAGCACAATGGTGACTACCAACGTGAGGAGATCCACCTCATAATTGTCAATCCGTGGAGACGTGAGTACTAGTATGAAGACTATGAGCAAGTGATGGCACAAGTGTGTGAGTGAGAAGCACACAAACATGCACACACATACACACACACGCGCACACCAGGCAAGAACAAGGAGAGGAAAAATGGAGTTCTTTGCATTAGTCAAAAAGTCTCTGACATAAGCTCAATTCACAAACAATCTAACCTCAAAAATGAGCTCTCTAGCTCTTTTTATAGTTTTTTGACTAACTTTGGCCTTGTCCAGACCTAGTGTCCGGCCTAGTTAAAAATTAGGTTCTATAGCCTATTTGAGGGCTCAAACGGAGTCTAAAAATTATGAAAAATGGTATGTAGCTAATTCTAATGCTTCTTAAGCTTGAGCACTCCTTGGCTTGAACAAAATGGACTCTATGCTATCAAAAATAGGATTTACAATGTATGTGTAGTGATGAAAATCACTTGAGTTGGAAATTGTTTATGAAAAAAATGATTGGGCCTTGTTGTCGTATTGTGCATGACTGCTCCATTGTGCCTATATGATCTTCGTATGACTTGTATGCCAACACTGCCCCCTTCTTAGCATCTGTCGCCCCTGACAGACCTCTGTTCTATAGGGTGGTCAATATAGTATTGGATAACATTGGTGGCTAGCTCGTGTTCTCCTATCCGTAATCCTCTTGCTAGATCAGCTTCCAATGCATCCCAATTTATTGCAGCTGGGACATCGGGTTGCGGCGTCGTGTAGTACTCGGAGTACATAGCTTGTTCACATGCGAAGAGATGAAGCAGATGTGTAGGCTTCGGTGCAAAGACCTCTGAGTGATACTCCTAGAAACCTAATCTAAACATGTCTTCAAAAGTTTGTTTATAGCATGCGGGGAGGTATTTGATGCGTGCATGCCACCTGTAAGCCACACGAATGCTGGGAGTGGTGCTCATGTCATACACCAAACCCTGGCAGACATACTTGTGGGTCTTCTGCATTCCTAAAAGTTTTGAGCACAACTTGCATCATATCCAAAATTTTGAGCATCATTTGGGCTGCCACATCTGGCATGGGCTTCAATCGAGGCATCCAATGTCATATTGTTGCCATCATGTATGCTATTGACGGTGGTCCCTGTGGTGGCACGATGTAAGGATAGTTTAGCCATTCTTTACATTGGGCATTGTTCTGCACTTTAATGTTGAATGCTTTCCATGACCTGCGTCGAGGAATTGGGCCGTAGCATGGATTGTACAGTAGATGCAAAGGAGCGTGGTTCCATGTGCGGAGCATTTCAAGATATGTCTCTAGGAGCTTTTGCCGCCATGTCGGTTGATAGATCCTACCTTTCTGCACATCAGGAGGGAGGTCCTCAGGTTGAAACTGTGTTGCGAAGGAGGGGATCTTCCCAATGACTCTCTGTATTTCCGCATTGTAATCAGCTAGAATGACATAGTAAGGCCTCTATTGAAGTTTTGACGATAGGATGAGACGTCTAGATGACAAGTTCTTGAAATAACTAGACTGTAATACTATTTCTTCGATGACGCACATTGCCTGATTTTGCACTATAGTTCGATCTTCATGTGAGCGACCTATGTCTTCAACTTGTTTTAACCATGGTGGTCGTGGCGCTTCAAACGTGTCATGACCCTCATCAGTTACTCTCCCACCTGGAACTGGTTGCGGTTCATAGTCATCGTCAAAAGTCTCTTCCATCGGAATTGATGCGATTTCTTCCTCTACTGGTGCCTCCGGTGGTGATGGTGGCCTTTCATACTGTAATAGTCGTGTTTGCAATTCTGTGATTTGTTTTTGTAAGTCCTGTAGGGCTGCTGAGTCAGTGAATAGAGACGAGGTTGAAGCACTGACTTGAGGCAAAGTTGTCGTGTCCTTCCGTCGTTGTTGCTTCAATTGATCCAATTCTTCTGACAACTGATCATGTGCTTCCAGTAGAGTAGCATAGTCTTCCAGGATGATCTTGATATTGTCGGGGGTCACAGCTTGAAACTTTGAGGAACTGATGGGTGCCCCAGGTGTGCTTTCAATAGCTGCTTCTAGGTTTTCCTGATTCTATAGTTGCAGGCATCGATTCTCTTCATGAGCGGTTGCAAGGTGTCGCTTGAGTAGGGCCATATTTCACTGAAGCTTTGAGTTGCATTCTAGCTGTGTCTGTAGATGGCCTTCTACCACTTGTATTGCTTCTTGGTCTGTGTTCTGTAACTGTACTTCCAATATGCTATGAGCCTCTTGTAAAGTTTGGAATTGTGTATGGAGGCGAGCATTCTCCTCTTCTAGTGCAGCAAGATGATGTTGTAGTACCTCCAAGTGCTTTTATAGTCGTACGTTATGTTGCTGGAGCTGATTGTACTTTGTCCTTAACTGTGATATACATGCGAGCATGGTGTCCAATGCATTGCCTATGGATGATGGTGTGGTTTGTACAATGGAAGATGCAACGGGAGGGGATTGGGGAATGGGAAGAGTGAATGATGTGTCTACTAGAGATGTGTGTGTGGGTGAAATTGGTGGAGGGGGAATGGGAGAAGGTGGAAGTGTGGGGGGGAGGGGCTGTGGGTGTCAAAATGTCCATACTTTCAGGAGTGGATGCAAGTGTGGTGTCTACCATGTATATTGGAATGGTAGGTGGTGTGTGTGTGAGAGTGGTGAATAATTGTTGTGTGGATGGTGGGGATGGGATTGATGAGGAGGGTGGGAAGGTGGCTTGACACATTCTACAAAAGTAGTCATGGGCGGGTTGAAGGAATGGTGGTATGGGAGGTGGAAAATGAGAACTTGGAGGCGGGAAAGCCATAAAAGGGGATGTGGTGGCTGGAAATCCGAAGAAAATGGATCTAGAGTCAGGATGGCCTATGGCTGAGGACATGGGGGATGGTTGTCCTAGGGCAGGCTCTATGAAGGACTCAGTTATGACGGTGGTGGTACTATATAGGGGGTTTTCAAAGGGGGAGAACAAAGTAGAACTAGAGGTTGGACTACGGAAGATGAAGGCTTGCTCTGTGGGTTGGGTAGTCGAGGTGACATTTACAACTTCCGTTCGAGGAGGTGATGGGGGAGGGGTCGGTGGTAGTGGTTCGGTTGACTCATCCTGGGTGAAGGGGATCTCTTGGCCAGTGGTTCCTGCTATTTGGGAGGTTGTCTCAATGGGTTCAGATGTAATAATAGGTCCTTCCCCTGTAGTAATGGGAATCTCGATGTTTTTACCCGACCGTGGTCGTGTTTGGAATCTTCATGGATCATATTGAATGGGAGGCCTCTTAATCACTGTTCGAACTGCTTCTACTACCCCATATGTTTCCGCCATCAATAAGAGACCTTCATTGTATTTTGAGTCGACTCCGGCTTCTTCCAATAGCTGAGCCATGAGCACCTGACTGCTCTGTTCAGTGAGCAACTGTTGCGACCGCACTCATTCCATTATTTGATATAGCCTCCAGAGTTCTGCTGTATAAGTTGGGGCTTCAGTTGTTTCTTCTTCTTCTACTTCTTCTTCTTCTAGGTGTCCTGGTTGTTTACCCTGCTGATCGTCATCCCAATGTACATGGCGGCCTTCTGTGGATTTCCTCTGTCTTTGGGAAGAGGTGCCCTGTTCTTCTGTGTCCGAGAAGAATTCAACATCAGAGAGTTGGGTATTCTGCAAGAATGATTCGAAGTCGAAGGTGCTCATCCCTTCAACGTCTCTAGTCGTGGCAAATTCAAATTCAAATGGGACAGGAGGAGCCGAAGGGGCAGCTTGTGATGTACCTTCAGATCCAGACCTAGGTATTCTAATGGTAAAGGGAGGTACAGTGGCCTCCCCTCGTGGCGAGACTTCCAGAGTAGTCAGAACTTCACGTGTCTGGACACAAGGAATTGAGCCCCTCATGCGCTTGGATTGATGTGTGGCAGTTTTGAGTCTCTTAAACATTTGTAGTTGTGCCCAAGTTAAAGCACGTTCAAACCACTAGTTTTCTAGATGACCTTTTATTTGCTTCATACAATTGCTCCACAATCCATACAGGAAGCTTAATCGGTAACACACCTATCTCTGCCAAGTAAAGAGCGAACCATATTCTTTTGTGAGGTTGTGTGAATCGAGCTTGACCAGGGAAAGCAAAATGTTGCATGCACATACGGAGAGGGATAGACACGTTTGGTGTGATTGCTGCCATATCCTTCAACTTCAGTAGTTTCTGATCCTTCATGTTAGTGGGGATGAGAGCATCCTTCTCAGAAGGTACATGTGTGCCATGCATATTCAATGCAGAGCTCACCAATTCCAAGGTAAGTTTGAACCTCTTCAGCTCGTTGTTTCCCAACAAAGAAGGAAGAACGAACGTTCTTGGTTTGTCCTTTTCTGCACTAGCCTGTAATGTTGAGACCAAATAGTAACATCGTAGAAGATCTGGTTTGGGCAAGGGTGCCTCAAAGTACTCAGATAGCCCTGCACATTGCCATATGGTTTGAAGGTCTTGTCTATTCTGGAGGGTCTCAAATTCTTTGGAAAAGAACTGGAATCGGACCCATGACTTGTCATACTCACACTTGGACTCCCATATATACTTAGCCTCCCCTAATGGACCTAGCATGCCATTGAACCAATGAGAATTGGCATGGACTCTCTCTATGATCCCTGTGGGAGGATCCGGTACAGGTAATTGCTGGAGGTGTTGCAGCTCTACAGGTCGTTCAGTTGGTGGCACATCAATAGGTAGACTGTCCACATCAATCTCCGCAGTACTTACTCCTGCTTGTGAGCTTGAGCCTCCTGCTTCTACCATGAGACTACGTGTAGCTGGTGATGCTTATCTGCTAGAAGAAGAGAGGCACATTAGCATTGGATAGGAAGCAGGATGTTATGGTGTTCCCTCCACAATACTAACATGACATTCCAAGTGGTTAATGGTTAGTGGGTGAGATGTTTGTGATGTGTGTGAATGTGGGTTAGTAGGTTAGTGTTCATCTTAGATGCATACTTTGGATGTGCAATGTACTCAGAGTGTACCTACATCAGAGGGGACTGATTTACAAAATTGGGATAGGTGGTTTGATACGGGGTTTAAGTCTCCAAAATTTGATGGTGGAAGCGTAACTTTTAGTGGCGATGACATGTAAGGGTTTGTGGACTGGATTATGTTGGATTTGGGACATTTTGGGTACCCATTTTCCAACATTCCTAGGTGTGATCGAAGATGTAGTGGTGTGGAGAGTAGATGTTTGCCATGAGAGTTGTGCCAAGAGTGCTTGTGGGTGTTGATTCGATCTTGTGAATGGAGGTGAAGCTAATTGAGCTCGTAAGTAGGTCTTGGGCACCCATATTTTTCTAGCATTTGGGATAGCCTTCATTGACTGCTTTGGAACCCAAATAGAAGTGATTTGTCTGATCGATGCCTAGGATACTCCTTCATTGTAATCTTTGACATTGTAGCTCGTTTGGTGCTTCTTTGGGATCCTGTCTCCAAAGGCAAGGGTTGTTCACCCTTGCATACCCAGATCTTCTTCATGCCATGAGGTACTCTAGATTGTACAGGTTGGTGTTCATACGTCTTGATCATCGGCCTCCTCTGTGTCGTGCCTTGTCCGGCTTGCTTTCCTCAAATTCTTTTTGGAGAAGAAGGGAACTCCTCATCAACTTCTGCACGTTCGTCAAGTGTGACAATCTTTTGCATCATATAACTTTGGACAAGAATAGAATCGTTATCTTCATGTGGGTTCCTGGAGGGACCAGGATTTGGTGCCTCTTCTAGTGGCCTAAGTGCTTGATTTTCTAATTCCATTGTGATGCGGTTTTAGCCTACCCAAGCCTGAAGAAGTCCACTTCTTAGGTTGAGGTTGACTGCCTAATCATAGATCCAGTATTGGCCCAAGACAAGAGGTTCGGTAAGATCCTCATCTTCACATACTAGCACTTTGACTGCCATTAGAACCTCTTGAATGTAGAGGGGAAGTTCCACCTCTCCCATGCAAGGGGTTTCCACGCCTCCTAACCCTATGAGATATGCCTCTATAGGATTGATCTTCAATTGCAATTTTTGGCAATAAGAAAGTCGAACTGCACTAGTGGCTGCTCCTGAGTCAATTAAAGCTCTCATGGTCCTTGCACTCTCTCCTTGTCCTACTTCTAGGGTCACAAAAGGTTTCCGATCGACTATCCTATGGGAACATTCACCTGAAGCCTCGCATATGGCCATGTGATAATCTAGGGATTCTTGAGTGTCAAGCCTAGGCTGATCTCTACCCTGTCTCCTCAATTTCATTCATCGGATGCGTTCTAAAGCTTCTGCCTTTGCTTCTTCTCGAATTTGCTTTTCCTCTTCTTTACATTTCTTTGCAGTATTGGGTCGATTTAACATCTCCTCAGTGAGGGGTTCTTGATATAACTTGACTCTGCATCCACTTAGGTAACTTGGTAGAATATCGCCTTCTAGAGTGGCTAGTTGAACTGCTCCACTTGTGGAGATCCTATTGAAAATCATTGGTCCATAGCCTCTTTTCTCTAATTTCCATGCATGTTGCTTCAAAGTGTAGACTAGGACTAGGTCTCCTGCTTTCAAGCCTTTATCCTTCACATGTGCGTCAAAATATGTTTTTTGTCTCTTCTTGGCTGCATAAATTCCTGCTGCAGCTCTCAATCGTGTTTCACCTAATCGTTCAAGATCGAAGATTCTAGAGGAGAGCTCATGGCCTGTCCAGTCATGCTCTTGTGCTACTTTCAATGTAGGTATCAAAAATTCCAATGGTAGCACTGCATTTTGGCCGAACACCATCTGAAAGGGTGTGGCTTGGAGTACCGTTTTATAGGCAACTCTGTATGCCCAAATAGCATGGTGTAGTTGTTTGTCCCAATCAGAGCATTTATTATTAACCAATTTTGTCAATACATTGCATAGAATCTTATTTGTGCTCTCAGCCTGTCCATTAGCTTGTGGATGGTAGGGGGCAGACTTCTTATGTATCACCAAGAATTCTTGGAGAAGGTTTTCTATGACTTCATTCAAGAAGTGTGTGCCTCTATCACTCACCAACCCTATTGGCAATCCGTATCTAGTGAACACATCTCAAATAAGAACTTTGTTGTCGTTTGAGCATCGTTCTTCGCTGTGGCTTTTACTTCTACCCACTTGGTTAGATAGTCTGTGGCCACAATGATGTATTCAGCATGTGAACCCTTGGCTGGGGGATTAATAGGACCAACAAAGTCTATTCCCCATTTAGAGAATGCACGTCCACCCATCATAGGTTTCAATGGCATCTCATCTTTGCATATGGGATACTGAGTTCGCTGACAAACATCACACCTCTTCACGTATGTATGTGCATCCATGTGAAGGGTTGGCCACCAAAGACCTGCAAATAGTATTGCCTTGATCACCCGATCTGGTCCAAAGTGTCCTCCTGCTACACCTTGGTGAGCAGTCTCCAAGATCTTCAGATATTCGCTCTCGTGGACACACGCTCTAAGATACCCATCTTTTCCTCGTCTGTATAGATTATCTCCAATGAGAGTATAATCTAAAGCATCTTGTGCTAAGCTCCTTTGTCTGGTCATTGTCATCTCTTGAGGGAACGTTTTCGTTCTTAGGAAGGCTGCTAACGGTTCACTCCAATCTGGCATTAAAGACACTTGATAAAGAGTGGCATGTTCTACAGGTGGTCTAGTGCTACAGATTGGGCATTCCTTGCACATCCTATGGATGTCTGCTTCCATAGTTGGCCAATGCACTTCGAGTCTCTTTAGAGTTTGTAAAGTTCTTTGTCTCGAGTAGTGTTGCTCTAATGCACCAACATGTGCTAATTGCAACCATTTCGCGTACTCATCCTCTTCCACACAACAAGATAATATTCCTTGATCCGTGTACTTGTACATACTCCCTGCCATGATATGGTACTTTTGGGCCTTTACTACCTCCCTATCTTGAGTGTTGACTACTGGGTGTTTAGGCCCATATGTTAGTACTGGCACAAAGCTCTTGGCCCACTGTGGTACAACTTCCAGATTAAATAAGTAAGCATCAGGAAGGTCATTTGATACTCCTTCTGGGGCCTCTTGGGATGTGAGCCTTCAGAGATGATCTGCTCTCAAGTGAGTCTTTCCTTTCCTCACCACTACCTCAAAGTCATATTCCATTAGTAAGAGGAACCATCTTACTAATCTGCCTGTATTGCATGGCTTGTTTACCAAGTATAGTAGGGCTTGATGATCAGTAAAAAGTTTAAACTTATTTGCAAGCAAATAGTGTCTAAACTTTTTAATTGCATATACCATGCCTAACCCTTCTCTCTCAGTAGTGGTATAATTTCGTTCAGCTTCATTTAATTGTCTACTTGCATAGGCAATTGGAAGATCCATATTACCTTCGCTAGTAGGTTGTGCGAGTACACATCCAATAGCATAATTGGATGCATCCACGTGAACATGAAAAGGCTTATTCCAATCTGGAGTTGTCAAGATTGGTGCTGAACATAATCGCCTTTTAAGCTCATTGAAGGAATTCTCACATTCATCAGTCCACTCAAAATTGGTTAAAAGTCCGTACAGAGGCTTTGCAATGATGGCATACATGTGTATAAAACGTCGGTAATAGCCACAATGCCCCATGAAAGCTTGCACTTCCTTGACATTCTTTGGCCTAGGTAGTTCTGCAATCGCTCTCACTTTCTCTTCGTCAGTGGATATGCCATTCTTTGACACTATGTGTCCTAGAATCTTGCCTTGCCTGACCATGAAAACACACTTTTCTGGGTTTTGTCAAATATTTGCCTGAGTTCAGGTATATGGGTATGTCTAATGTTGGAATGAGCACAGAGATCATCAACATAGACTTCCAAATTCTTCCTCAAAAACTCTTTAAATACATGGCACATTAGTCTTTGAAAGGTTGCAGGAGCATTGGTAAGCCCAAATGGCATTACCCAAAAAGCAAATATACCCCACTCCATGGCAAAAGCCGTCTTATGCTGATCTTCCGGTGCAATGGCTACTTGATTGTACCCAAAGAACCCATCTAGGAAGTTGTACACTTCTTTGCCTGCTACCCTCTCTAATAGATGCTCAATGATAGAAAGCGGATAACTATACCTTCTTCAAGTTAATGCATACGCATAATTTGCCATTCTTTTTGGCCACCACTACAATGGGGGACACCTATTCAGTGTGCTCGATTTCATAGATAAATCCAGCTTCAACCAGGCGATCTATCTCTTCTTTGATCTTGGCAGCATAGTTGTCATTATATGTGTAGGGCTTGTGCTTAGAGGGTATGGCATTTGAGGTCATGGGGATCGTATGTGAGCATATGTCAGGGTCTGCACCTTTCAAGTCCTTGTAACTCCATGCAAACACGTCTCTATATTCTCGTAGTAAAGCTATCAATTCCTGCTCCTCATACTCACTTAGGTCGTGTCCTATGTATGTGCATCGCTCTTCACTTTCATCTACGGTCACTATGATTTTCTTTGTAGTTTCTTTGTTATCGTATGCCTCTCCTATGATGGCTTCACGTTTAGGCATTCTTTCCATGACTCTCCTATCTTCGATTTCATATTTCTTAAAGTTTTTTGGGACCTCAAACAAGGATTCTTCCTCCTCTGGTGTGACTTCCCTCTTCTTCCTCTTATTGCCTTCGTTCTTAGTGGTCACTTGTGTGGTTAATCTCACCTCATTTGTAATTTCTTTGTGTCTTTGAGGGTGGGCTTCTACTTCATAGAAATATTCCTCATCTGATGCAAACGGTGGGTCCATAATGATTGACTCTAGATCGGAATCACTTGCATCCTCGAATGCATTAGTGCTAGGTTCACATTCTTCAATAATTGGATCACACATGATTGGCTCTATTGTGAAGACTGAAATGTCATAGCCATCCTCATCACAATGGGGTGTCCATTGTTCTTCATTGATGGCTACATCCATAGTTGCTAAGATCTCCGCCCAACCATGAGGTTCAAACTCTTCGTCAGGAAATACTACAGGTGCATAGGCTTGGTCTTGAATTGATCTATGGGTTTTCTTCGCACCCACCTCTCTTGCTTTCTCTCTCTTCTCTTCTTCTACTGCTACTTTGCACATCCATAAGTGAGTATCTTCATGCATCCATGAGGATCCTGATCCTATGGAATGCACTGACTCCGTATCATCCTTGGCTCTGTGGATGGGATTCCGTTGAATAGGGGGCACATCTCTATGAGAGAAATCTTTGAGATTCGCTTTGGTAGTGACACCCAAGTGTTGCAAATACAAAGAATTGGTCCCCCAATCTTGTACCACTTGCAACTGCCTCAAGAATGGTCTTCCTAGAATCATCTCATAGGCTTGATTTTTGCTAAAGTCACAAATAGCAAATGTGTGCTCAAACTCTACACCACAAGTAGTGAGAGTTA
The DNA here is from genome assembly GCA_020310875.1 of Ceratopteris richardii. Lineage (NCBI taxonomy): Eukaryota > Viridiplantae > Streptophyta > Polypodiopsida > Polypodiales > Pteridaceae > Ceratopteris > Ceratopteris richardii. Next base: position 65,995,785 of record CM035436.1, read on the forward strand.
TCCCTTCTAGTAGCCCTAAGGGTCTTTCTATGTGACCGTCAGCCATCTGCAATTTCATTCTCGTTGGCCTGAGTGCTGGCTTGCCCCAACGCTTCCATAGAGAAGTGGTAGCAATTGCAACTCCTGCACCTGAGTCCAAAATTGCTTTGGTGGTGTAACCCTGATGAGTAATGGGAAGATAAGTGTTTCCTTCTTCTCCTTCACTCATGTCTCCTATGTTGTCCAAGGGTATTTCTGGCACCGTTCTATGAGATCTTACCTGAGAACGAGGTTTTGCTATGTCTGGCACTTGCTTGGCTACATGTTTCCACAATTCAGGCATAACCTTGAGTAGCTCTTCTAAAGTGAGATTGCACTACACTTTAGTATTCTTCACTACCTCTGTGTTCCGAGGTATGATTGAGTCTTCGTTTCTTATCATGACCGTGGGTGCTCTCATACAAGAAGACTTTGTTTCCCATGGGCCGGTGAAATGGGGTAGTTCCTGTAAAGAATTAGACTCGAAGTCTAACCTCTCTTGAGATTGGGCACTTTCTTGATCTCCATAAATGGAAGGAAGGACTTGTGGGAATTGATCATGTGTGTCATCCACAAGTTCAATGGGAGGAGGAACATCACTCTCTTTAGCCCATTTCTCTTCCTGAATCTCTCGCAAGAATTCTGGTGAATACTGATTCATAGAAGAAGAGGTGTCTAGTTCAGTGGAGTTAGGCACATAAGCTTCCTTGGGAGGAATGCTTATTCTATCACTTGCCCTCTCCTTAGCCTGGGAATCGGGTCCTTTTCTAGACTTTGCAATTATCGTCTCTAATCTATCTAACAGACCATAAAAATGCAATGGTGTTCTAGTGGAGCTAGAGCAATTGAAAAGGAAACTGGTCTCAAACATGGCTTGAGCCAATTCCACCATCTTGGCACACAACTTGGTTTTTTCAAGCTCTAGGTCAGCTCTAGGGTAACATCTTTCATGATCTGTTACATTTGGCCCTGCCTGGATCCTGGCATGATATGCTCTAAGCATCATATCTATGTCCTCGGGAGTGGGATCTGCTAAGACTGATCCTACTCCGGGTGGTGGGTGGGTTATGTGTGGTGGATTAGAAGGTTGAGGAATGGAAGGTGATGGGGATGGTAGTGGGGGTGATGTGTGAGAGTGCGTTTGAGATGTGATTTCTATGATTTTGGCTTTGGTCTCTTGCAAACTTTCCTCAAGTTCGCTCATCTTCTTTGCCCATTGCCTTTTCATACGTTCACGGCTATCTCTCCAAGCTCTTGTTCTCTTCTTATTCTGGTTCTCAGTCTCGCTAACCTCCGCATTCTTTTCTTGGCCTAAGTCTTGGTTTTGCTTAAGTGTCTGAGCTCTCGTGAGGACTTGCACTGGGGCTGTGGAAGTCACACTTCCCATGGAGTCTACCACTAAGCCAATAACGTTGATAGGAGCAATTTTTGGCATATTGGCGGGGTTCTTAGGGCACTCTTGTAACAAATGCTCCTTTCCACAATCTGGGCAAAAGCCTTGAATTCTCACAGATTGGGTTTGTGTAGGTGCGGGTAGATGGCAATCACGAATGAGGTGATCTCCCTGACATTGGAAGCATGGCCCTCTAGGAAATGGAGGTCTTATCTGTCTAGGCTGAGGTCTAGAGCTAGAGTTTGCATACATGACATTCGTATAGTCTGGTTCCCAACTAGATTCACTGGGTTCTTCATAATAGTATGACTCATTGTGCTTAGGTGACTGCATGTAGTAAGCCTGTGGGCTATCAATATGTGTAGAATCAAAACTATGATCACTTGGGTCACTTTCTGATAGCAATGGTGTTACTGGGACTATGGCTTTGTTTAGATTTTCTTCGGCAGATGCATATTTCACTGGAATCACATTGGTAGGAGCAGGGGGTTGCTGCACTAGGACTGGTTGCGGTCTTTGTTGCCCTTGATAGGGTGGTTGATAGGGTTGTTGGGGCCTACCATACTATTGTTGTGGGTACTGATTCTGGTATTTTCCTTGCTGTGGATAAGTCTGAGGATAATTTTGCCTAACAGCTTGTTTATTATATGGGCAATCTTGTGTAGTGTGGTTGGCGTATCGCCTTTCTATGGTGCAGTATTGGCTATTAGGGTTCACTTGGGGTTGGGCCATGATAGGGCACACATTAGCCATATGGTCTCCTCCATAGGTATAGCATCGTTTTCCTAGGGCAAATCTAGGAATCTGCTTGCTAGAGACACCTAATTTCTGAGCTACCTTTTCTGCTAGATCCTCAATTGATGTGGATTGTGAGGAAATGAGGCTACTAGAACTATCTGAATCTTTATAGATCTTTGAGAGCTCTAATTCCTCCCCTAGATTATCCTCAATGTCTATGCACATGCGTACGCACTCTTCTATGGATCTAGGGTCCTTTAAATACACATATGATCTCAGTTTGGTGCTTAACAATCTGTCTAGAAATAAGGCCACTTGTTTGGCCGGAGTGGGTAACTCTAGAGCAGGGCATCTCTCTAGGTATTGCCTAAACCTTCTTCCTGCGAGCTTCACTGTCTCTTGAGGTGTTTGCTTGAAGCTGTATATCAAGGAAGATGTGTTATGCCTAATGCCACTTTTGGAAAACTCTGTGATGAATGCTTCAAGAAGTTGGTCTATAATTATGTACTGATCTTGGTGAAGTGGTTGAAACCAAGACAATGCAGTGTTCTTGAGAGTTAGGCCAAAAGCATTGTATTGAGTGAACAAGTCTTCAACTTGTTCAGCTCTCAACACTTGCCTAAACTCGGCTACATGGTCATACGGGTCTCCTGTGCCATCGAAGCAATTCTTCATGGACTTAACCAACTATGTAGGTCTTAAGGTTCTAGCGTGTTCTCTAGGCCTTGGCAGAGGGAATTCGCCTGTATTTCTTGGATTCCTTGGATCCCTATGTCTCTCCCTGTCCATCCTATCAGTCTCTGTCCTCGTTCTCTCTCTTCCAAGTGGATTAGGAAAGCTCACCTCGAGTCTATCTCTACTCCTCTCTCTTTGTGTTCCATGAGCCTGAGATGTTCCAGCTCCTTGGTGACCATAAGACACATTGGATCGAGGTTGGGGAAAGACAAATTCACCCTTCCAAGTGTAGGCGTGTCTTCCATGTTCTGAGACCACAAAGATCCTCTCTGAAGCATCATCTAAGTAGGTTACTTTGCCTGGGCTATCAGGATCTTTGAATTCATAAATGGTAAGAACTCCTACTTCATTAGGCTTCTCAGGCCTATACCTCCAAAAAGCCTCATCCGTCTCTCGATTCAAGAGCAAATCTATGCTCCTATTATCCTGGGGAACCCACTCTGGAGTGATTATTCTCGTAAGAACCGACTTGCCATGAGGGGTTTTTGGTTCTTTTCCTAAGTCCCCTTGCTCTATGTCACCTATTTCGACCTCTGATATTATGTTGCCAAACTCATCTGTTCTTTCTGGTTGGCTAGTGACCACATATATCGTTCCTTCTTTGTCTATGTAGGAGCCATTTTCGAACTTGACGACATGGTGTTCTAATCCAATGGGCTGATCCGGGTTTTTAATTAAGACAATAGATCTTTGCAGACCATCCTCATAGATGGGTGCACCTAAGCGGTTGGTCCTAATATACTCCAATTGAGTTTTGTAGGGTCCTTCACGTCTTTCTAGGTATGCCACTCCTAAGCTACCTACAGGTCTTTCCATGTTATAAGACATCTTTGAGTCACTAGTTTCTGAGCCTAGAGCGTAAGGGTAGTCACTCAACTGTTGCGCCCAAGATCTGGCTGTATGGTTGACACTAGCCTCGGATGATTTAATACTTTGACGGTCTCTCCCTATGTGTCTTCTTGATCTAAGGTTCATATGCCCTTCCAATTAACACAATGATCCTTGTACCACCACATTACTGATTCTTTGATTCCAATCACTTGTTCCTTTTGAGTTCCTTTGTATGTGTGTTCTTGTCTTTAATTTAGCGTCGTCAGGAGTACTTAAGTGTGTCGTACTTGATGTTCTTCGTCCACTTAGTTTAGGTTCTTTTCCTTTAAGTTATCCCTTGACTGCAATTTAGCCTATTCTTGGACTTGAGAAATTAAAGGCTCTTCAAACTTGAGTATTCCTATCGTATCCCTAGTCAATCAAGACAACTACTCGCACTTAGCCTAAGCTAAGAATGGACTGAGGGGGTTGAGAGTTGTTCCAACCTCAAGTCGCTCCTCCTTGCTATGCTTGTCTGCCCAGAAAGCGCATTCCCAAGCTTGCACACAATGGCACTTGCTTTGATTCCTCCAAAAGCTCTCTATGATCCTGTAAACATTCCAAGTTTAGCACAAGTTTTTACCTTTAATTGACAAACAATTTGATATAGACACGTTTAATGACCCTTGTCCCCCCTTTTGTATTGCCAAAGAAAATTTTCTCTAGAGCTCCCTTGGTGTATCTACCCCTCAGAGGGTCAACTTAAAAATATCCTATGTGAAAATCAATGCATTATTCTTATAAAAACAGTTGAGCTCATGTAGTATTCACCACGAGCTTTCTGACAAGCCCTAGAGCTCAAAAAATGGATTTCATATGAAAAAGTTATGACAGTTCAGGGTTTAGGGGGTTAGACAGACAAACAAAGCCTTTCAGAGTTTAGTGCATTTTTCTAAGGCCTTTGTAATGGCATAGGTAAGTGAATATGCAATTATGCCCAATTTTTAGCCCAAATTTTCAAAAATTTACCCCTCTATTTTTTTGCCAAAAATGTCTGTCTATCGCAATAGATGGTGTCTATCGCGATAGACACTAGCTGTCGCGTGGGGCTGTCTGTTGCGATAGACGGTGTCTGTTGCGATAGACGAGATCTATCGTGGGTCATGTCTGTCGTGATAGATGGGTGTCTATTGCGATAGACAGGTGTCTGCCATCTGTCGTGGGCCTGTCTGTCATGATAGATGAGGTCTATCGTCCGTCGTGGTTTGGTCTATCGGTGTCTATCGCGATAGACTGAGTCTGTCGTGGTTTTGGTCTGTCGCGATAGACGGTGTCTGTCGCGATAGACGGTGTCTGTCGCGATAGACGGTCTCTATCGTGGGCTCCTATATGTCGCGATAGACGAGTGTCTGTCGTCTGTCGTGGGCCTGTCTATCGCGATAGATGGTGTCTGTCGCGATAGATGGCCTCTGTCGTGGGGTGTTGTCTGTTGCGATGGAGACTGTCTATCGCGATAGATTGTGTCTGTCGCGATAGACGCTGTCTGTCGTGATAGACTGTGTCTGTCGCGATAGACTGAAAAAACGCAAATTTTTTAGAATTTTTTAGTGATTTGGAGTGCTCTCATGGTGTAGGTTATCGTGCCAAACATGCGTTCAAAAAATATTAAGTTTTTCTGTCTGTTGCGATAGATAGAGGTCGTCGTCCCGGGAACTGTGCAGAGTTCTATCGTACCTGCGCAAGTTATTGGAGATGGTGGTACAGCTAGATCCTATAGCAAAAGCTCAAAAAACACACAAAACACATAGCATGCAAGCTCTCTCTCGCTCTCTCTCACAAATGAAATGAGGGAAATGAGATGGGGAGTGGAATATGACCAAAAACTGAAATTTTTGTGAAGATGGAGATGGAGGTAGGAGATGGTGGGGATGATGATGGTGATGATGGTGATGCAAAAACAAGAAAAAATGAAGAAAAATAAGGAAAAGAAAGGATATTACCTATGACTCCAATGTCTCAACTCTATGTTTTACCATCACACGCTCGTCCTCGAAGCTCTCTCCCTAGCAATGACGCCAAATTTGGTGTCTCTCTAGCACAATGGTGAGTACCAACGTGAGGAGATCCACCTCATAATTATCAATCCGTGGAGGCGTGAGGACTAGTATGAAGACTATGAGCAAGTGATGGCAAAAGTGTGTGAGTGAGAAGCACACAAACATGCACACACATACACACACGCGCACACCAGGCAAGAACAAGGAGAGGAACAATGGAGTTCTTTGCATTAGTCAAAAAGTCTCTTACATAAGTTCAATTCACAAACAATCTAACCTCAAAAATGAGCTCTCTAGCTCTTTTTATAGTTTTTTGACTAGCTTTGGCCTTGTCCAAACCTAGTGTCCGGCCTAGTAAAAAATTAGGTTCTATAGCCTATTTGAGCGCTCAAACGGAGTCTAAAAATTATGAAAATTGGTATGTAGCTAATTCTAATACTCCTCAAGCTCGAGGACTCCTTGCCTTGAACAAAATGGAGTCTATGCTATCAAAAACGGGATTTACAATGTATGTGTAGTGATAAAAATCACTTGAGTTGGAAATTGTTTATGAAAAAAATGATTGGGCCTTGTTGCCCTATTGTGCATGACTGCTCCGTTGTGCCTATATGCTCTTCGTATGACTTGTATGCCAACAGCGGTTCATCCACAATTAAAATTTCTTCAAAAGAAACTAATCCTTCAATGTCAATTAAGATTCAAGTTTCTCCAAGTCAAGTTAGTTTTTTCCCTTGTATGTCAATCATGTTGACGTTTGATTGAAAGATCGCTTCTTGCATAACCCAAGCTAATTCTATGCATATCACACTTGTTTCTACGCTTGGGTATATATGAGCCATCATCCTTTTGCTAAACTCAACATGGCATGTAACCATGGTGTTTCCCACGGTTTTTCATCACTTAATCGCAATGTAAATAATTGAATCAAATAAGAAGGAAGAGGGTCATAATGCCCTTGCATTAATCACTTGCGTTGAAGAATCCTTTGCATGGCTTCTTCTTGAGCTTTTTCTCTAATTCTTAAGTCCTTGGTCTTTCGATCTTTAGCAGTTTGGAGTCTTGCCATTATATCTTTTTCAGGTGTTCAACATACCTTTTTAATCTACATACACTAACGTAATTAGGCAAAATATCACCTTCCAAAGTTTCTAATTGGATTGCACCTCTAATGGAGACTTTGTTGATTACAAATGGTTCATGGCCTATTTTCTTAAGTTTTTTGCGTGTTCTCTTAGTGTATATACTAAATGTAGTCTCCTTCTTGTAAACCCTTATCTTTCATATGGACACATCGTATTGATCTTTTTGTCATCTCTTTGTTGGGTAAATGTCTATTGCGGCTCTCAAATGAATTTCCTTTAATTGCTTAAGTAACTCCACATGGTTGGATAACTCATGACCTTTCCAATCATATGTTTCTACAACTCTCAATGTAGGAATGAAAAATTCTATATGCAATATAACATTCTGTCCATACACCAAATTGAATGATGTCATTCCTAGCAATGTTTTGTATAACTCCCTAGGCCCAAATAGCATGATGCAATTGTTTGTCCTAATCAGAGCAATTGTTCACTAGTCTTGTGATTAATGTACATAAGATCTTGTTAGTACTCTCTAGTTGACCATTAGCTTTAGGATGATAGGGAGCTCATTTCTTGTGCACTATTAGAAACTCTTCTAATAAATGTTCAAAATTCGCATATCAGTAACTATTTCAAGAGGTAAGCCATATCTAGTGAAGACCTCTTCAAATGGAAATTTAACAGTGGTCTAAGCATCACAATGTCTTTTAGGTCTTTCTTTTGCCCACTTTGTCAAATAGTGCTTGTGAAAGAGAAGCTTAATATGTGCATACAAAAAATATTTATACTTTGACTTGTGCATAAAAACCATTGTTTTGAAAAGAGAAATGCGCATACATCCATTCTTTTCAATGCATGGATGCTCTTTTAATACATCTATGCTTGCTTATTCAACTCTTAAATTCTAGCGTTCTTTTGACAATAACAAAGATTGAGGTTTAAATCTATGCTTCAATCATGAATGTATGCAAGATAAAGGGAAGTCATGGCAAAAAGGTGTTGAAATCTGTTGATATATTTTAGTAGTGATGTATATGAACACACTAGGACTATGAAATTTTTTCCCTCTTTAGGAGGTTTTTTTCCCCTCTGCTTGTATATATGCCTATAACCCTAACAAGTCACTTATCTTTGTACATTCACTGGGTAATACATTTTGTATTGTGTGTTGTAATCCAAACTTCTTCTTCTCCCTTGTGCTGTCCACGAGCTTTCGCAAAACTCAAACCCCAACAATTGATATCAGAGAAGGTAGTTGCTTCATCTAGGGCATTGTTGACACCCCTCATGTCACGTTCTCAGAATCGCATGAAAATTGGTGACCATATTCAAGGCAATTAGGAGTTAAAAGAACTTCATTGTGTGGTGTCAAAATCGTGATCTAAACTCGTTTCGACCTTTCGAATGCACTATCGTAGTGCTTATGCAAGCGAATTTGTCCTTTTGTGCCAAACATATATACAGATTTTGCTTTGCCAGTACAAGCAGCTCGAAGTTTGCTATAGATCTAGCAGAGCTTGGCAGGGTAATCCTATTCAACTTTTTGAGATACAATCATTTTTCTACAATGGGGTATTTTAGTCACTGGCCATGGCTAAAAGCAATGATGTATTCCATATGTTGGCTATTGAGGATACATTGGATGGTACTTCTTACCCATTATGGGCATACATGATGCGTCAAAAGGACTATGGAATATTGTGCAAGGTGTTGAAAAACATCCTACCACACTTGCAAATACAGTTACTAAAGGTGATGCAGACAACATTGAAGATGACAATCTTCAAATATATGTTTGTGCTACGGTTCCTATTACACCTATTGTAGAGCAACTTCGTTGGGATGGCAAAGATGCTCAAGCACATGCACTTATAGCTTTGTCTATCAAACGTGCCATTATCTCTCATGTTTGCTCTTGTAAAACAGCTAAGGATGCTTGGGATATACTTACCACTTTATACCAAGCAAGAAATGAGGCTCGTATTTCTTATCTCCGAAAATAGTTGGAGAGTGAGCACATGAATGAAGGAGATTCCATGAACAATTTTTTGACAAAGATCAAAGATTTGGAGAAGTCGATTTCTGCTGATGAAGGCTGGCTAGATAGTTCACTTCTGTAGAATCTTCTAAATGGTCTTCAAGATTCATATCAGTGTTTTGCTTCTACTCTTCCATTGATGATGAAAGGCAATCCATATGCCTTAACATTTGAGGAGTTAGCCTCTATTCTATTGCAAGAAGATTAGTCTAGGCAGAACAGGTCCATTATGCATGTTGTAGATCAAGATTTCCTAGCTAGTTGGAAGGGCAAAGGTAAATGGAGCTCATCTACTAGTAAGCAGAAATATGCTAATTTTGCACAATCAAAGAAGGATGACAAAGACAAGAAGAAAATAGAAAAGCAGAAATTGTTATGCAAATACTGTAAAGGAAACGATCATGTCATAAAGAGATGTCCAAAACTAGATACAAAAGAGGCAAAGAAGAAAGAGGTTGGAATGGTGGTTACAGAGGCCTCTACACCCAAAACAGAGTCTCCTAATCTTGTGCATAATGAAGAATGGGCAATTATTACTCTTTGTAGTTTTGATCCATCCTCTCACGAGCAGTGTATGTTTCCAGTAGACTCAAATGTTTGGTACTTTGATAGTGGGACAACCCAACATATTACCTTGCAAGGCAATTTCTTATTTTCACTTGAGCATGCCCCTATGGGGAATACTATCACATGCACCAACAACTCTTCTTATCCTGTCATGGGAGTTGGTAAGATCATTCTTACTACTACTAATGGTAGCTCTTTTACATTCTCCGATGCTTTATTTATGTCAGGGATCAAGAAAAATTTGTTATGAGTTTCAACATTAGCCAAGATCAGCTTGGTTGTGAAATTTGTTGATGAAAGATGTATAATTCATGATCTGTCAAATGTCAATGTCATTATTGCTTTTGGCATTTTATGACATGGGTTGTATAAGCTCATAGATTACACAAAATCAGTGAATGATTTAGCATGTGCAATTCAAGATTCTCAAGCTATGTCAAATGCAAAGCTTTGGCATGCAGGCTTTGGTCATTTGAATTTTGCTAGTTTGCTATTCCTACAAAAATATGAAATGGTGTCCTCTCTACCCAAACTTGAGGCACGTGGTAAACATGTCTATGAAGGCTGTATTTTGGGCAAAATACAACATTCCTCCTTCCCAAAAGATGGTTCAATATGAGCTACTCAGAAACTGCATCTTGTCCATAGTGATTCTTGCGGTCCTATGCAGACACTTTCGTTTGGGAACTACCTTTACTTCGTGACTTTCATTGATGATTTTCCTAGGCATACATGGGCGTATCCATTGAAGCAAAGTTTGAAGTATTTATGTGCTTCAAACAGTTTCTAGTTTTGGCAAAAAAATTATCAACATATAAAATGGGCACCCTCCATTCTAATCGAGGGGGGAATATATGTCTTCTGATTTTAATGCATTTCTGGCTGAACATGGGATGAAACATCAGTATATAGTGTTGTATACACATCAATAGAATGGAGTTGTAGAAAGAAAGAACAGGTCACTCAAGGAGATGGTGAGGTGTATGGTGAAAATTCAAGCTTTACCACATGGTTTTTGACATGAGGTTGTTATGTGTGCACCATATGTACTTAACATGTGTCCCACCAAAGCACTACAGTCTATCACTCCATATGAGGCTTGGCATGGTCGTAAGCCATCTATTGCTCATCTGTGTGTTTTTGGTTGTTTGGCATATGCATTAGTGTCTGAACAACAACACAAGAAATTAGATGATAAAGCAGTGAAATGTATTTTTGTTGGGTACAGTTCTGAAAGCAAAGGCCATCATCTGTATCATCCATAGACTAAACATATTTTGGTTAGTGATGATGTTGTTTTTGTGGAAGATGCAATTCAACCATTACTTTCATGCACCAAGGAGACCTCTGTTAACTCTAGATATCTGTATGACACTTTGCTACCTCTTTTTACAGGTGGACAGTCTAAGTGCTGGTCCAAATGAGGCAATTTCTTAGCCTTTACATGTTTCATGTGATGATGTAGATCATTCCATTTCTGATTCAGATTTACATGATGCACTTGTTGATGAGAGGGATGATCTAGAGGAGGCAAAAACTATGCCCAAATGGCTAGAGCATACTTTGCAAGATAGCAAATCAAATGCACCTTTATCATATTGTACTCGTTCATGCTCTCATAGTGCTTCTTTTGCATCAGATTGCTATGCTATGGCTGCCTCTAGTACTTGGGATAGCAATGAGCCTGCTTTGTTTCATGAAGCACAAAATTCAAAAAATTGGATGGCTGCTATGCAATTAGAATACAATGCTATTATAAAGAATGATGCCTCGTCTTTATGTAATTTGCCTCCAAGCAAGAAGGCCATTGACACTAAGTGGGTATACAAGCTGAAGCATAAGGCTGATGGAACAATTGACAGGTATAAGGCTAGGCTTGTTTCAAAAGAGGCATTGATTTTGATGAGACCTTTGCTCCCACATGTCGAATGACTACTTTTCGTAGGATCAGTGCACTTGCAGCTCATCATGGTTGGAATGTACATCAATTGGACATTAGAACTGCATTTCTGAATGGTGACTTACATGAAGAAGTGTATGTCTTTTAGCCCTGTGGTTTTGTTCATAAAGAGCATGAAAAAGGCATGATATGGTTTGAAGCAAGCACCATGTGCTTGGTATTGAAAGATACATGCCTACTCGATTGCATATGGTTTTGAGAATATTCCAACTGAGAACACCTTATATGTTAAACGTGCAAATGATGTGTTTCTGATCATTTTTGTCTATGTTGATGACATGCTACTCACTAGTCATAATGGGAAGCATATTGCTGATTTTAAGGCTAATTTGCATGCCTCATTTGAGATGTCAGATTTAGGGCATTTGCATCATTATTTGGGCATTTAGTTTATGCAAGTTGATGGTGGAATAGCTTTGTGTCAAACAAAATATATTGAGACATTATTGGAAGATTTTGGCCTTGAAGACTGCAAATGTATTGCCACTCCTATGGAAATAGGTTTATGGTTGAGTTTTCGTGATGTTGGAGATGCATTTGATGCTATTCTTTATCAACAAGCTATTGGATGCTTGAGTTACTTATGCATAACTCTGCCTGATATTTAGTTTTCTGTCTCATAGATGAGCATGTTTATGCATTGCCTAGGTGTCAAGCATTGGAAGGTGGTTAAGTGCCTTTTTCGCTACTTGAGTGGTACCGGACTACTTGGATTGTTTTATCCCAAGGGAGGATTACTATCGCCATATTTTTTCTTACTATGACAGGATTGGTTTCTATGACACTTGTGTGTCCACTAGTGGTTTTAGCTTCATGCTTGGTAGCTAATGCATATCTTGGTATATCAAGAAGCAGTTTATTGTGGCCACTTCTAGTTGTGAGGTTGAGTATAGGGAAACTTTCAAAGCGACTATTGAGTGTATGTGGCCCAAACACCTTATGGTTGATTTGAGCATTGGTCAATCTTCTTCCATCACCATCTTCACTGACAGTCAGAGTGCATTGGCAATTGCAAGGAACCCTGTGTTCCATGCTCGCACTAAGCACATTGAGGTGCATTATCATTATGTTAGGGAGAGGTTCTTTGCTGGAGAGATCAGTTTGGCATATGTGCCCACACAGGAGAACGTTGCTGACCTTTTCACAAAGGCTTTGCCTAGGGAAAAATTTGAAGCTTTTCATAAAGCTTCAACTTACTTCCTTTCGTGGATTGATTCCACATAGCTTGCTTAGGTGATATTTATCTACTTGCCAATTATGAGCCCATGCAAATCCTCCATAATTCTCTTCCCTAGACCTTCGTTTCTATGAAGACTTACATGAACTAAGAGCTTAATGTTTTCATTTTGGAGGCTTTTGAGTTGATTTCCAAAGGAGTTCTCCCACAAACTTGTGGAGTTTGAGAATTCATACATCCCATCATTCCTTGAAGGCATTTTTAACCCATTTACAAGCAAAGAACTCGATATTGAGTCACTCCAAACATGGCTTTGAGCTTAATCAAAGCAATTTGGAGACATCTTCAAGTTCTTAAAGCTATGCACAAACAAGGAACAAAGGATGGAGCTAGTTGTGATCATGATAAGTAGTTTTGAATCTATGTTTGACTTTGTTGGAGTTTGAGGTCTTTGGAAGCACGTGAACAACACAAGGAAGAAGAAGAAGCTTGGAGCACAACACACAATACTAAATTTACTACCAAGTGAATGTCCTTAAATATTTGGCCCATTAGGGTTATAGGCATATATACAAGCTAGGGGAAAAAAAACCTCCTAAAGAGGGAAAAAAGTGCCCTGACGGTCCTAGTGTGTTCAAACACATCACTACCGAAATATATCAACAAATCTCTCATGGGAGTGATGTGGTGAGCAAGGAGTTGACACTCATGTATAAGGAAGCGAGTCTTTATGAATCCAAGATAGGCTAGGTGAAGAAGCTTATGTGTTGAAGAAGATGATCAAACATCAAAGTCACTATGGACCCTCTAAATGCTATGATACTAGTGTGAAGAAGAAGAAGATTATGACCACCACCAAGTACAAAGATGACTCCCTCCCAACCTTATGCCTCTATATATAATTTTTTTAAAGGGCCTACCAACTTAGGTAGGTTGATGTTAACCATCCAGTCCATGTAAATACATGTGCTTCAAGTGTCCCAATTAACTAAAGTTAGAGGCTTCTAGAAGGTTGGGCTTGGGTATGAGTAAAATATACTCTACTCTCCTTGTTCCTTAATACTCAAATCCAACTCCAACTGCAAGCCTTTGAGAGAATACTAATCCAACCAAATGATGTTCGATTTCAAATCTGTTTAGAACAACCAAACACTTTACTTTATAATAGATGCTCTTTAATTGTTAAAGTAAAAAGACAATTAGTCTTTTTTTAGTGTGGCTTAGTGGTTAGGTGACACAAAAACAAAAAACAATTTATTTTATAGGTGCGGCTTGATGGTTAGACAAGAAAAAATGACTATGAAAGTCGATGGACATGTGGTCTTCATGTTTTGGCCTCGAGGCCAAAGGTACATTTGACTTTAAGGATGTATTACGAGTGAATCTTTGTATAAGAAACCAATTGGCCTTTAGAATGTAAACTAGGTGACCTCTAGGATTATGCTCTTAAAGTTGAGTTCACAATGTGGCGGTCAAAAATATGCTTTTAGTAGGCAATTTCTGCTTGGTAAAGAGGGTGGAGAGAGGATTTTTTTTTTTCACCATCTTGTGTGAACAAGGACCAAGGAAAAAACAAACTAAAATCTGATATGGCAAAGAAAAAATAAACTAAAATCTGATGTGGCAAAGAAATCTTTCACACCTTATATTCACCAACAAGTTATCATTTTCCCTATGCCCGAATTAGTCTTATGTGGTGAACCATGATTGTTTTGAAAAGACCTTTTCTCTCATGGGCCTCCATATTGTGATTCACCGAGCTTAAGTTTGTATTGCAATTTGCTTGAATATAATTTTAGTTTAATGAAATATAGGCCAAAATGCGGTATCTTAAAGTCTAGGTGTACGCAAATTAGGGCAATGGTGTTTAGGGCCCGTCATATATCCTACCAAGACAGATAAACGAATTGTGATGTGGCTTTCTGCTTCGATGAATGTCTATTGGAGTAGCTTGCATGCTTGCGATTCGCGTAGGCGCAGCGTCTTCTCGTCTCGCTCTACTTTCGATTCAGGCTGCTGGAGGAAATTGTAGCTTGCGTGTTCGCAACCTCTGATTTACAGATCTCTGAAAGGTTTCATTGTCTCTACGATATGTTGTCCTTTTCTCCCCGCTTCCTTATATGATATTTTTATCAGTGTAAGGTAGTGCAGTTCCATGAATACACGTCTCATCCTAGCACATAGATTTTTATTGAGAGTTTGCACGGGATAAATTCTCGTTATTGTGAAATTTTGTTTTAAGATCGGGCTACGTAATCTCAGTGTAATTGATCATTCGTATCTTCAAGTTTTGGTTACACTGCTAACTTGATCGTCTAAACGTTGAATCCACCTCCGTCTCTGTCACGTCTTGTTTGGATGAAACCTTTCTGTTGCACCAACGAATTACTTTTCATATTTAGAATCGCCTACTGTTGCATGTGTTTTAATTTTGATTTGCATCCGGTGATTAATGATGCCTGAGGAAAAGCAGAGGCACGTGAATATGCCGTGATCTTGCTTCTCGTCAACTCTAGGTACATTCTATTTGCACTTTCTCTACAGAAGGATTCTGCTAAATTGTATTAGCAGTATGCCTTGAGTGTAGTGCGAAATTGAAGTGGCTTGAGTGGCTGGAGTCTCTAGGTTAGAATGCATTGCTCACATCGTTGGTTTGCTTAGCTTTCTGTCACGTACATGTTATCTATGCTCCCTACCTTTTATTTGAGAACATTACTTTCCTGCATTCGTTGAAGCTGACTTATTATGAGACATTCGACGTTCATTTGTGATTTTGTTCAAGTGTCGGATAGCCAGATTGACATTGTTTACACTAGTCCTTGCTTGTCGATATTATGCGATTTCGCGCACCCCAGATCTTAGCGGAGCTTCGTAAACTTACGCCACTGTCGATGCGTAGCACTGGACTTTGACTAGGAGTTTTGATTATCATCACGTCGGAATAATGAACAGTACAAGACGATTGTTCGGGATTTGTGATTGTATTCGTGATGTATGAGTTGTGCTATGTGCTTTTTCTTTCAGTGAATTGATTTCACTACAGGGAAATACCTGCAGCATGAATATCTTTTTGAGAATCATTATTTTTTCTCAAGCCTTCAATTCTAGGCCTCTTTTATGATGGATTGCTGCTTCGAATGATGGTTTCAATCTAGTGATTGATGCGGTTCATAATGCCCATCCATTATTTAGCAGATAAACTTAACTTGTCTTGAACGAAGTTATGTGTGAAACATTAAGGTGGATCGTAAGTATTTATGTATGAACATACCAGACATACTATTTAGGCCGCACTGCCGATGATCTGTAGATTTAGTTTATAAATTGGCGCTCTTCGTAATATGGTAGGCTTTAGAAGTCAGTTACAGTGGGTTTTGCAAGTATCCGAATGGAATATTGTGGGACTGAGCATACTTTAGAGATTCGCATGTGTTAAACTGATGCTGTTCCTTACTGTCAGGTACACTTTATAATAATGGACTCGTTACACTGTGTTGCTACGTATACACGCATGCATAATCTTTTGCATTCTTGCATGCTCCAATGATAGCATATCTGGATGGATGTTTGGTTTATTAATTTTTGTGAGAATGCAAGAGCAGCTATAGCGATAGCTCTTTTGCACGCATAGAATGGTAAGCATAAGCTAAAAAATAGAGAGTGTTCTGTATGCTGTCTCATAGCTCAGTTATTGGCTCGCTGAAGAAAGTTTCTCAAAGATTGTTTACAGTTTTCTTTCCTTCACTAATGGATATTCGCAAAATGTTTGCATGCATTGCTAACGAATGAACTTCTTTTTTCTAATTATTTTCTGCCTTTCAGTCATGGAAAAGCCTAGTTATTTGAACCTATACTGTCTACATATTATGATATACCTGCTCAATATCAAAATTTGTATTTAAATGAAGGGATACTAGTAATATTTATGATATAAGGGAGTTCATACTTGGAATTCATGTACACGTATATACATTGTACGATGTCCATATAAACCTCATCTTCAATATGTACATCGTATGTACATTGTACAATGTCCTTATAAACCTGATGTCCATATAAATCTGTCAGACTAATCTTTAATCTATCATGACTTTAAAACTGCATTAATCTGTTTCTACCTCTTTTTTCTGGTCTGTAAGTCCAAGTTTTGGCTACATTGAACTGGTAGAAGTAACATCTGACAACTCATTGTTCTAAGCGGAACAATGAAAAAATAACCAATATTGTTGTCCATGTCTTCACACAAGATGGAACTGTGGGAAAGTAGTTTGTGAGTTGTCACGCTGTCCGAACATATGATTGGCATTAGAAATGCAATTTTTTGTTTCACTTCAAACCACCTATGCTGAAAATGTAGAACCAAAATTTTTACAAGAAAGCAAGTACCTCAAGAATTTATCTACATTCGATTGTTAATTTCACTACCTATTATATTTCTCTTAACCTCATAATTACTCTGTGCACATCCTTAGGGTTGTCCTTTCATAAATCTTATCCTTAGTGGACCTACTGGCTTAGTGGGCCTACTGGCTTTGGTGCGTTATCCCTTGTGTAGGATTGGCTTTGGTGTAGTTTCCAGGTATTTTGCACCTTGTGGGATTCTATGGGTGTCGTGGTTTTATGCCCTCCATTATACAGTGGCATTCCCATTGATACGGTTCCTCTGGGTGTCGTGCTGTTCATTGTACAATTAAACTTCCATTGATTCAAGCCTAGGGAGACGTCGATCCTAAAGTGAACTTCTTAAAAAGATGAATCATATTGCTCTTAACTTTTATGAAGTGAGTCAAAGTGTTTCAATTACATTGAGGAACACACATGGTATGTTACATTGTATTAAAATGAAGCAACACATTGATGAGCATATATGTTGTAAGTCATTAAATTAACGTTTGTCTTTTCTAAACTTTTACTTCCAAAATGCTTTTGCATATTGACCATTACATGCATTATTATTATAATTTTGTTTTGTGCTTTTCATGGGATCGTGTGCTTTTCACTATTGCATTGAGTATTATCCAATGCTTTTGATTTATAAAAGATGGGCGTATTGTTCTAGGAAAGATGCATATATTGCTTGGTCATTCTCATTTAATTGTCTATTGTGGCTTACTTTCATTGCTTTTGCTTTAATCTTTATCAAAAGCGTCTTCATGGAAAAATGCAAGTCTTATGAGGAACAAGACATGCAACAACAAGATTTCTCACATAATGAGAGCTATTCAATAAGATTTAGAACTTCTCTTTAAATATGCCAAAAGCTAATCCAGTTTGTATCCTGGACTAGGTTTGATGATGTGTGATTGGCACTAGACGATAATTCTTCATTATTATCTTTGAATGGGAGTAAGCTTGAATCACCAAATAAATTTAGCTTACGAAGCTCACCTCTTGTATATATTTGTTTTAACTTTCTTTTATTGAAGTTAAATGAATCATTAATTGACCCACTCTATCTTACATCATAATTCAAATAGAGTAATTTTTTATCACTCTTATTTGCAATAAGATAGCATGAAGACCATTAACTTATTTAGTTCATCTCTTGTATATTTTTCTTTATTCATTTTTATGGAAGTTAAGGATTGTTAATCGATCAACTCTATCTTACATCATAATCCCCAATAGAGTAATTGGTTGTCACTCTTATTTGCAAAAAGATAGCATGCAGGTTAGTGAGATCAAAGTATATGAAATCTAGTTGTTGCATCCATACCAAGGTATTTCTCTAATTGTCTCAAAATCTTTTTCATAAAATTATGAATCAAGATGATGAAGGCCATTTAATGTACTTGTCAATAAGATCAAATGTCTCAATTGCTTTGATAAAATTATGGAGAATACCAAATGCTCTTTTATTTAATTGTATGTCATTTTTAAAAGTCTTTCTCTCCTTGCAATCCTTGTTAATGTATTAGCCATTATCTTTTGTAGATATAGGTTCTCAGTCCTTTATGGTTTTCTATTACTCGGTTTTCTATTACTTGAAGGAATTAATAAAGGTTCACAACCATTAATATAGGTTCACAATCCTTTATGGTTTTCTATTCATTAAAGGATCCGACCTTTCTACATAAGTAATGAAAAATTTCCTTGTTAATCCTCAAGTTCTTGAAGGATATTTTTACAAAGCCATGAGATGGTATGGATACTCTTACCTATGCCCATGGTATGGACACTCTTGCCTCTTGCCTCATGTCATCAACACCCTCTCTACCGCTCCATTTTGGAGCGGTTGAATGATGTAGAGGTCCATCAAGTGTCGGAGTGGAACTAGAGGTAGAGCCTTTGTGAACATGTCTTCTAGGTTCTCCTAAGAGGTACAATACTCGAGTAATCTCTTGAGAGATGAGCTTTTTGTGGATGAAATTGTATTGGATCTTGATGTGCTTCGTTCAAGCATGGAACACTAGATTCTTGGTGATGGCCAAAGTTGATTGGTTGTTTGTGTGGATGCATGTGAGAGTAATGTGCAAAACATCGATGTCAGTTAATAAACTTCGAAGCTAGATGACCTAATGTGTTGCAAAGTTGGATGCTTGATATTCGATAAGCAAGAATATGTTTCCAAAAGTAGGTCGTCGTGAATCAAGATCATTATCCTATTTTGAATTTGAATATTCAGTGAGTTTGATGGCCCCTCTATGCCAAAGTCCATGATGTATAGTGGGGCCAAGATAACTAACAAGTTTTTGAGCAACATCCTAATGTGTTTGATGAAGTTGATGTGCAAATTGATTGAGTATGAGCTAGGTAAAGAAATGAGCCAATAAGCTATCGATAAGTATGCACATCAACAAGTGATGATGAATTCTCTAGTGTAAGCTTGATTTTGGATCAAGTGGTGTAGATATCAAGTGACATTGGTCCATGTTATATTTGGAAAGAAGATCAAAACAATACTTCTTTGTGATAGGAATATGCCTTATTTTGTTTTCCAAATACATTAGGACTTCCAAGCTACTTTTTTCCTTTAGAATTTTTTTCCCTTGGCTTGTATATATGCATATAACCTTAATGAGTCACTTATCATGGTACATTCTCTATACCAATACATTTTCTATTGTGTGTTGTGCTTCAAGTTTTTTCTTCTTCCTTGTTCTATTTATGTGCTTTCATGGATCTCAGACTTTGATCCCTAGGGAAATGAGCATGTCTTGATGTATGATGTATTGATGGACAATGTTTGTGCTATAGAGAAGATGATGATTCTAAGTGAACATAATGCCTCTTTGGTGTTATGATGTCCCACGTCCATATAAGGGTAATTGATGATGGTAGGTGTCTCGATATTTGTTGCCACATGTTATGTTAAACCACTTCATGATGGATGATGTAATTTATGTTGCAAAGTGATAATGGACTATAACATCACAATCCTATGTTGGATTTTTGGGATGAAGATAGATAAATAAGAAGAGGAAGAAGAGGAAGAAGCTTAGGAGCAAAGTACATAGTGTATTATTGGGTGTGGAATGAATAAAGATGTCCCTCTAGAATTATGGTCAAACCTCCCAAGGAGGGAAAAGAATGTCTTGAAATTTCTAAGCGTGTATACACACATCACCACCAAAACATACTAATAAATATCCCCTTGCGGTGATGTGGTTAATAAGGTTAAGAATTTGTGGATCTTTTCATACCAAGCCTTGGAATATTGCTTAAGTCCATAAAGTGATTTTTGAAGTTTGTATACATGATCTTCCTTGCCCTTGGTCTTAAGATCTTCAGATTGTTCTATACTTCTTCTTTAAGATCACCATATAGGAAAGAAGTTTTGATATTGAGTTGGTAAATGGGTCATTTGAAGTGTGTACTCAATGCAAGAATGACTCTTATAGCTGTAAACCTTGAAGTATGAGCAAATGTTTCTTCATAATCAATGCCATGCCTTTGTGTATATCCCTTAGTAACATGTCTTGCTTTATACTTGTACAAGGTATTGTTTGATTTGTAATTAACTTTCTATAACCAAACTCCAATAACTTGATGATTTGAAGGCTTTGGAATAAGTTTTTATGTATTTTTCTTTTCTATTGCATCTATCTCTTTCTACATAGCTTCTTCCCATTTAGGTTGACCTTGAGTTGCTCTAAAGTTGGATGGCTTTGGAATTAGTTGAAGTTTGTGCATAAGTTCATAATTAGTGTCATTGCTTTGTTCATGTTGTTGCTTCTCGATGAGTCATTCAGATCTCCTAGGGTGGCGAGAAGTATTTGCTTTTGAATTTTGCTTAGAAATAAGTATGTCCCCCTCTAAAGTGGACATAGGTGGACGCGAACTTGAATTTGAATATTTGGTTGAGTGCTTTGAAGATTCATCAAAGATGTCATCTTTGGAAATGATGATGGAGTGGTTCTCAAGATCATATGGTATGTATTCCTTAGAATGTTCATTATAGCCAATGAATAGATGTTTTTTGGACTTAGATTGTAACTCATGTTGATCGTCCTTGGGCATATGTACGAATACTTCACTTCAAAACACTCACACTTCAAAACACTCAAAACTAGTTTACATTGAGCATATGTCCATAGTAGGCTTGAAATCGAGTCTTGTGCAATGCTCTCTTGAAGCCTCTATTGATTATGTAAGCTACAATGTGTATAAAATTGATAAAAAATTTGAATTGTAAGGCTTTGTTGTGAAGCATATTGTGTGTCATTTCCATGAAATTGAGAATCTTTCGTCCCATTGCTTGAGGGAATGAAGTGCCAAAAGATATGCTACAAATCGTAAAGACTCATGAACATTTTCACCAAGCAATGTGGGTAGAATAATGCCACTTGAGTTATTAGGGTGAGGATCAAAGTGCCTTTAAAAATTACAAGAGAACCCCTTAGGTCTTGAGAAAGTTCATGGGTGGGCTTATACTAGCCTCCAACCCACATATGCACCAATACAAAGGTAATCTTTTATTGTTTGAGTTTCAAAAGTAGGGGGGGCACTTAGTACCAAATAGTGCTCCAAAGTGGGAACGTGATACCCTTATGAAGTAAAACCCCTTGGAAAATACAATATATTCCTTTGATGAGGTAGAGTGACAAAACCCTTGTGGAAAATACAAGCAAAAGTTGTATAATATGGCAAAGTTGGGGTTTAAACATGTTGGAAGTACAAAATAAACCTTGCTAAAGGAAGGTAAGGTTTATTAATAGTGCATTAGAATTATGCTTTCAAGTGTTGACAACATGAATGATACCATAGAATGCAAACAAACAAAGTAGGTAGGATCTTGTATATGCCACTCTTATTACAGCTATTTTGATAAATGAGCGCAATGATCGTTTGCAAACTAGTCATGCACTGGCAAATACAACTATGGTACGTACTATTTTGCTTTTGCCACATGTGGAGTGATGAAGACAATTGAGCACATTAGGCTAGTTGTTCGCCCTTTGTGCAATGGATGAAGATCAAGGTTGGTACAACATGGCTCATGAAAGGCTACAATACAAGATCGAGTGTCAATTTTTTTGTCTCTCTCTCTCTCTCTCTTTGTTAAAGAACAAACGAATACAAGTGCCTTATTGTAGTAATGAGAATCGACACAGCTGAGTATGTTCTCTATCCACATCTTCTACTCCGCTTTGATAAAGACTTCCTCTTTCAAGGAGAAACTATACTAGGACTAACGTGGAGGAGATGAAGAATTCCTCTATCAAAGAGAAACTATACTAGGACCGACATGGAGGAGATGTGTAAGATGGGTCGAGGGTTTGGAAGCCACTACAAGCAAGGGAACGTGTACGTTGTTAAACCACTCCTAGTCTCTCAACTTGAGAGATTATCTAAAGGAGATGATGCTTGGGCAGCATAAAGTCAATTCTTTCTCCCTTTCTTTCTCTCTCTGATGCTCTTTCTCTCTCTTTGCCTCTAATATGATGTGGCAATGTCATCATGTCGTTGTGCAACTGTTAGATGATCAGATTAGGAGGATTTTTTGTGATAGAGCTGTTGGTCTGTGTTGGGAACCAAAATTTCTTTGGTTTCCCTATCTCTTGAATATTTGGCCTGTTGAAGGATATATTTGCTATTGTGATGGTGTCCAAAGAGATGAGAGATGCTCTCTCTCTCTCTCTCTCTTTCTCTCGATGGCTATGCATGAGAGTATTGGAGATGACGTAGCAATCCAAATGATGGTTTCACAATTAGTGGCACTTTTCGTGGCACATGATGGGTTTGTGAAGGAGTAGAGACTTGTTGATGGGAAGTTGTTAGAGTTGGTGCTAATATAGTAGCTATGGTGGTTGGACACATTAGATCAAGGCTCCAAGCAGGCAAACACCTCTTGCTTGCTCATAGAGATAGAAAAGGATCATCCTATACCTCTTGGATCATGCCAATGATGAAGAGGTGCTCGCTTCTCTTAATGTGTCTTCTTTGGATACATCTTCTATGCACAGTGGGCTCAAAGGGATGGGATCTTATCGAAGAGAAGTGGAGAGAGCTCTTTTATAAAGCACACATAGTGCTTCAATTGATTAGCATTGAAAATCAATCACAACATCATGAAGCAATGCTTTAGCATTGTGCTTCAAACTGCACAAGAAACAATTGCTTATCCTCCATGGGTTATGTGTGTGCCATAGTTGACCGGGATGAAACAAATGATAATGACAGTGACAAGAAGCTTCAATAGCTGAGAGGAGTGGACAAACTCGCGCTTAAAAGGCTTAGTCTTGCTCATGAATTGACTTTAATTGACAATGATTTTTGCACAGGTTTCACTTCACTATGGTAAGGTGACGATGTTGAAGTGATAGAAGGTTGTGTCCGTTGAAGTATCAATGTATACAAGAGAGATTGCTTATGGGCACTTGAAAAATGATCAGGAATTGTAAAGCATAATACAAAGTAGCACTTTCCATGACAAATTGTTTATACACACTTCCAAAAAACTTGAGATGCACAACAACTCCACACAAAGATTACATTGGTTGCCAAATGCAAGGGTGGAAGGGATGGAGAAAGGTTGAATATGGAGGGTGGGCACAACAACTCCACTATTGATCACATTGGTTGCCAAATGCAAGGGTGGAAGGGATGGAGAAAGGTTGAAAATGAAGGGTGGGAGGGTGGGCAAATGAGAAAAATGTAACCCAAATAGAGCACAATAAT
Organism: Ceratopteris richardii; assembly: GCA_020310875.1. Taxonomy (NCBI): domain Eukaryota; kingdom Viridiplantae; phylum Streptophyta; class Polypodiopsida; order Polypodiales; family Pteridaceae; genus Ceratopteris; species Ceratopteris richardii. The sequence continues at coordinate 66,019,484 of CM035436.1, forward strand.
GGCCAAAGGACCTCTTCTAATGAGTGGAGAGCCACACCACCAAGCTCTACCAACAACACCACTGCAAAAATCACCAAACCCACCACCAAGACCTCCACCTAACGTTTTGATACCATGTAGAGAGTACACATGTGGAAGCAAAATGAAAAGAACAGTTTATTCACAAAATGAAAGTGTGTGAGACTCAAAAGTGTGAAGACCGTGAAATGGGAAAACTCACATAGATAAGAGTGAGCTTGCCAAGAGCATGGAGTAGGCTCCTCGAGCTTCTAACCAAGTACAAATTGGGGCGGAGGCCTTCCTTATATAGATTTGGGAGGGGCTCTCCAAAGTACATCAAATGTGGGATAATTCCCCTTGGAGAAGAATGAATACAGTGGTAGAAGCAAATGGCAAGGTACCCAAATATAAAAGAGTAACAATATAGAAATGGAAATAAACTAGGAATGAAGTGCCTCTTTGATACAAAATGGAGATGCACTCGTGGGGATGCAAATGGAAATGATGTAGGAGCAATCATTTCGTCAACAATAAGTACTTTCATAGTTCAAGCTTAAGTGCGTAGTTGATGCACTCTAAGCTACCACCATTTGGTTTCCTTCTTAAACCACAATGCAATGGTGGTAGCTTAGGGTGACTATTACCAAGCTCTATGGAAGAGGAAATAGGAAATAGAGAATTTGGATTATGCTTCAAGATGGAAGAATCAATACTACATGAATAACCATAGGTCATTCCCTAAGACTTTTTCACCTAAAAAATGAAAGGAAGATGTGTGTGTGTGTGTGTATATGTGTGTGCGTGTGTGTATGTGTGTGTGCGTGTGTGTATGTGTGTGTGTGTATGTGTGTGTGTATGTGTGTGTGTGTACACACACATACACACACACACACACACACACACACATATATATATATATATATATATATATTTATATATATATATATATATATTTATATAATGCACACATACATATACATATATATATATGTGTGTGTGTGTGTGTATGTATGTATGTATGTATGTGTGCATTATATATATATATATATATATATATATATATATATATATATATATATATATATATATATATATATATATATATATATATATATATATATATATATATGTGTGTGTGTGTGTGTATGTATGTATGTTTATGTTTGTTTATATATATATATATATATATATATATATATATATATATATATATATATATATATATATATATATATATATATATATATATATATATATATATATATATGTGTGTGTGTGTGTGTGTGTGTGTGTGTGTGTGTGTAATTCCTCCCTTTAGGGAAGTTCACTATTCGTGAGAACAAAGCACTATTCAGATCCTTACATAACTCTTCCAAGCTGATGGAAGGCTTGAAGAAGATAATAAACTCACCATCTTAGGATTAGCATTCTAATTGGAAAATCAAATACTCTTTAAGAGTTCAAAAACTTGATCATGCCCAACGATGCTATCTAATTTGAGACAAACAACTAGCCCTTATTTTATGAAATAAAAGTAATCTTCTGCAATACATCTAAGCAAAGGAATCATTGTAGAAACAATCTTTAAAAATTAAGTCTTTTCAAGTAGTAAGTACAATTGAGCCAAGTTGAAATTCATTTTAATATGAGCCTCATAATTGCTCTTTAGTGGAATTAAGAACCTAATAGTAAAATAAGTAATAGCTTCCATTTAGACTAGAAGAATTATTTATCCCAATGATAATGATAAAATTATCTACACTAAAGTGGAAGTTTAAGCGGGATGGTATAGGACATCTAGGCTAACACTATCATTAAAGTGGATTGAGATATTGGATTTATGGATAATTAAAGCTTGAAGCCAGGGACATCTATTTAACAATCTTGATAGAAATGCATTAAAAATCTTTGAATAGATCTTAAAGGGGCTTAATGAATAAGTTAGATAAAATCTTATAAACTCTGGCGAAGAACATCTGAAAGAGTATTGATGTGATTGTGCCCACAAGTAGAATTCGAGGATGAAAACTCTTAACGAGAGGAGGAGGTCCCCAAGTCCCCATACTTTATGCTCCAAGGATATTAAATTAGATATCATAAGGAAAAGGATATCCAAGGAAGTCTGATGTAAACTAAGATTTTCATTAATCATGAAGATTATATGAAATCCTAAGTGTGTTAGAAAAAGAGGTTGGAAGAGTTGTAAAGCTTCTTAAAGGTATCTTCATGCTTCCTAGGATAACTCAACAATAGTAATGAGCTAAGGAAAAAGGTTTCTTGTGTAAAATCCCAAATAAAACCCATGGGTAAAACATCAATGAGATTTAGAAAAAGGATGTAATTGAGAAAGACCTAGTCTTATCTCTTGTTCGGTTAAAGATTGAAGAAAGGCCAAAGGACTAGGTGGGTCAAAGATCAAATAAAACTTCAAGATTTATGAGATCAATTACACCACATTAAAATGATTAATCAACTAGTCTTGAAGATTGAGTGAAATTAGTTGTGTTGGAGAACCTTAGCCATTGCTCTCAAAGAAGGTGAAATACAAAAGTAGTGAGCATTTAAGAGGACAAAGAAGGTGAAATACAAAAGTAGAGAGATATAGTTTTATGGATTGAATGAAGAACCTAGTAGTATGGTGTAGTGGGAACTTCTTGTTGAGCAATTTGTCTTGTTGGCCAAATGAAAAAGGGACTCATAATCTAATACAATACATCAAGGAGATAATATATGGAAACATGCACCTCTTTGCTTATTTTAAATAAATTTAAGGTCTTGGGGGTTAGAAAAAAATCCATAAATATTGAGTATCAATTTGAACACTAAAGAATTGGTTGAAATAGTCCATTCTAATACATACTTGTGATCATAAAGATAGTATGATCTTTTCCAAGAAGATTTTTCATCTATTTTTCTAGGTTCATATAAGTGTGGTGCATAGTAATGGACCAAGATAGTAATTTAGCTAGAGATACTTAAGATCCACTTAATCCACATGTTTATGCTATGGAGGACTAATTTGCACTTAGGTAAAATAGTGAACTAGGTAGGGAAGTTTTCTTCCACCCTTGTAATTGTTTCCATACTTTGTAGTGAGTAGAGATCAGAACACACATAAATTCTCCTCTTTTTAGATCTAGTTGGGATAGGATCCCCTTTTGTAATGGGGCAAATAGAGAGGTAAAATCTCGTGATCAACAAGATTGCTCATGGGGCATGGGGGAATACCCCAAGGTATATATCTCCACTTATTTATGAGGTAAAAAATGCTTTTGAAGGGAGGGAAATGTTGTATAATTACATGGGTCTAAGGGGTATAACCCTTGGGTTTCTAGGTGTAAACCCCTTGGGATTTATTGATTATTTATCCTTATTTCAAGGGTCTTGAAGCTTAGGGTTGATTTCTCTAAGGATGAGTACCATAGACTTGATTAGAAGTGTCTCCTAACCATTTTATTTGTATATGAGAACTTGGAGGGCCTTCTTAAAAGAAAATGGGATTTCCTAAGCTTGGAAACCATGTGAATACCTTGAGCATCCTTTTGATGGTAGATGGCCATGGAGCTATATATCAGAGGGGTTGGTTGGTTGGATACATTCATCTTCCTCTCTCTCTCTCTCTAGTTTGGGATTTGCTATTTAGGTTCTCAATTCATTTATTTGTGGGGTTAACTCCTTCATAACAAGCATCTATAGCATATTACAAAAGTTCACGATTGATTATCTCCATCCATGATTAGAAGCTCAATGGAAGGATGCTTGAAGGAGGCTCTATTATTGATTTGATGCCGTATTCAACTAGAAGGAAGTTGGGGGTGGTGATCATGAAGAGTGCGTTGATTAATGCAAACAATATACAACATGTTTGAATCTTGAAAAATATGCCTTTATGGTACATCAAGGGAATATCTTGGGACATAGTCTCTAAGAATGGAATTTCCATAGATGAAGATAAGAGTAAAGTAATCCTAGGACTATCACTACCAAATAATGTCAAAGAAGTGCAAGCATTTACGGGCCGTTATGCCTATTACCAAAGATTCATACTTGTGTATGCAATCACCAAAAAGCCATTATATGAACTCCACAATTTGAATGGATTGAAGATTCCAATAAGGCATTCAATGAATTCAAGAAGTGGTTGATCTCAATTCCCATACTTAAAGTTCTAGATTGGAAAAAAACTTTCCATGTTCATGTGGATGCATCCAATTATGTGATTGGTTATATTCTTGCACAACCCACAAATGAAGATAAAATAGATTTTTGTATTGCTAATGCTAGTAAACAATTGAATAGTGCAGAAAACATTATGATAGGAAGAGAAGGCTTAGGTATGGTGTATGTAGTCAAAAAGTTTTGTTAATCCCTAGTCAATAAATTCAGAATTTTTTGTGGATTGTCAAACTTTGTTATATACTTAGCAAACAAGATTTATAGCATAGGTAGATAAGTGACATGGTTTTTTCTCCTCACAAAGTTTGATTTTGAATTCAAAATGGAGAAAGGAACTACCCATGTGAGAGTAGATCCATTTTTAATACTAACTAATGAACCTTCCCAAGGTGTAGATGATCTATCGATTTCACATCTATTTAATTTGGAAGTTATTCCTAAGTGGAAAAAAACGTGTCTATAGTGACATATGGACCAATGCATAATAGAAAAAGGAAAAACACCAAAAAAATAGGTGAGAAAATATCAAATTATTTGTTGAAGTTTGTATATGGAGATTATAATTGAGTTTTATTAAGATGTGTAGATGATGAAAATAGACTTCTAACTCCAACAATTGGTATCAGAGTAGGTATTGCTTCATCTAGGGCATCGTCGACACCTGTCCAATCACAGTCTTAGAATCACACAAAATTTGGTACGTATACTCAGGGTGATTAGGAGATCAAAACAACTTTGCTTTGTGGTGTTGAAATTGCGATCTGAGCTCGTTTCGGCCTTCGAACTCACTATCGTAGCGCTTGTGTAGGCTATTTTATCTTTTTGTGCCAAAGACATACAAGTTTTGGTTCGCAAGTATAAGCGCCTTGAAGTCTACTACAAGTTTAGCAGAACTCATCACGGTAGTTCTGTTCAACTTTTTCAGATATAATCATTTTTCTACATCAAGGTATTTTAGTAAGTGGCCATGGCTGAAAGCAATGATGTATTTTGTATGTTGATTGTTAAGGATAAGTTGGATGATATCAATTACCTATTATGGGCTTATATGATGCATCATGTATTGGTTGCAAAAGGATTGTGGAATATTGTGCAGGGTGTTGAAAAAAGTCCTATTACACTTGCAAATATAGGTACTAAAGCTAATGCAGATGGCATCAAACATGATGATATTTTGCAGATTCCTGTTCATGCTACGATTCCAGTTGCACCTATTGTAGAGCGAATTCGTTGGGATGGTAGAGATGCTTAGACACATGCATTTATAGCCTTGTTTGTCAAACATGCCATTATCCTCACATTCGCTCTTGCACAATAGCTAAGGATGCTTGGGATACATTAACCACATTGTACCAGGCTAGGAATGAGGCTAGTATTGTTGGAGATAGACGTCTGCGGAAGCATGCGAACAACACAAGGAAGGAGAAGAAGCTTGGAGCAAAATACACAATACTGAATGTGTAACTAGAGAATGTACAAAGATAAGTAGCCCATTAGGGCAATAGGCATATATACAAGTTGGGGGAAAAAAACCTCCTTAACAGGGAAAAAAGTGCCCGACCATCCTAGTCTGTTCACACATATCACTACCTAAATATATCAACAAATCCTCCCTCGGAGTGATGCGGTGAACAAGGAGCTGGCACTCATGTATAAGGAAGTGCCAAGCTCATGTAAGCACAAAGCTTTGCAGAAAGCTTCAAACTTCTCCCTAGGCACAGTCTTTGTGAAAAGGTCTGCAATGTTCTCCTACGTATAATCCTTTGTAACAAAATCTGATGCAAAAGAGGCACTATGAGAGCTTGAACGAGTACGATATGATAGAGGTGCATCTAATTTGCTATCACACAAAGTCTGCACCAGCCATTTTGGCATAGTTTTTGCCTGCTCAATATCAACTCTCATCAACTAGTGCATCATGTAAATTTGCAGCAGAAATGGAATGATCTACATAATCACATGAAACCTGCAAAGGCTGAGAAGTTGCCTCATTGGGACCAGCACTAGACTGTCCACCTGTAAAAAGAGGCAGCAAAGTATCATACATGTCTTTGGAGCTAACAGATGTCTCCTTAGTACATGAAAGCAATGGTTGAATAGCATCTTCCACAAAAACATCACAGTTAACCAAAATGCATTTAGTTTGTGGATGATATAGACTATAGCCTTTACTTTCAGAATTGTACCTAACAAAAATACATTTAATTGCTTTATCATCCAATTTTTTGCGATGTTGTTCAAGCACTAATGCATATGCCAAACAACTAAAAACACGCAGATGAGCAACAGATGGCTTGCGATCATGCTAAGCCCCATATGGAGTGATATACTGTAGCGCTTTAGTGGGATACCTGTTAAGTACATATGCTGCACACATGACAGCCTCAAGCTAGAAACTATGTGGTAAAGCCTGACTCTTGACCATACACCTCACCATCTCCATGAGTGACCTATTCTTTCGTTCAACAACTCCATTCTTTTCAGGTGTATATGACACTGTACACTGGTGTTTTATCCCACGTTCAGCCAAAAATGCATTAAAATCAGAAGACATATATTCCCCCCCTCGATTTGAACTGAGGGTGCCTATTTTACATGCTGACAGATTTTCAGCCAAAACCAAAAACTGTTTGAAGCACATGAATACTTCGGACTTTGCCTTCAATGGATATACCCATGGATGCTTGGAGAATCATCAATGAAAGTCACGAAGTAAAGATAATTTCCAAAAGGAGGTGTCTGCATAGGACCATGACATCACTATGTACAAGCTACAATTTCTGAGTAGCCCGAACTGAATCATCTCTTGGAAATGAGCAACGTTGCATTTTGCCCAAAATACAGCCTTCACAAACATGTTTTCCAAGTGCCTCAAGTTTGGGCAAAGAGGACACCATTTTAGAGTTCTGCAGGCATAGCAAACTAGCAAAATTCAGATGACCAAAGCATGCATGCCAAAGCTTTGCATCTGATATAGCTTGAGAATCATGTACTGCACATGCCAAATCATTCAGAGATCTTTCATAGCCTATGAGCTTATACAGCCCACGACATAAAATGCCAGAAGCAATAATCATATCGCCATTTGACAGATCATGAACTGTACACCTGTCATCAACAAATTTCACATCCAAGCCAATCTTGGCTAATGCAAAAACTCATAACAGGCTCTTCTTGATCCCTAGCACAAATAAAGCATCTGACAAAGCGAAAGAACTACCGTCAGCAATAGTCAAAATGATCTTACCAACTCCCATAACATGATAAGTGGAGTTGTTTGCGTATGTAATAATATTCCATGTAGGGGCAAGCTCGAGTGAAGAGAAGAAACTGTGATGCGGGGTAATATGTTTAGTCACCCTATTATCAAAATACCAAACATCTGAGTCTACACAAGTATCCATATGTTCATCTCCTATCATCAAGATTACTTGCCCAATCTGTATCACTATATAACTTGATGTTTGTATCTAATGTAAAACCATAATACAAACCTTCCTTGAGTGACCCTTATTCGGCTATCTTTGAATACATCTATACGATCCTTCTATGATATCTTGCATGGCCTCTTTCTTGCAACCCAATGTTCTTTCCTAGGACAATGCATGAATTGAGACAACACTCCAACTGCATATGACAAATTAGACCTAGTTAATGTAGCATAGATTAGACTACCAACCAGACTTTGATATAGCTTCATGTCCTTGAATTCTTCTCCTCCATATTTGGTTAATTTGTGATTCACCTCCATTGGAGTAGGTGCCACCCTACAATCTTCCATTTTAAACTTGATCAACAAGTTCTTCAAATACCTCTCTTGAGTCACATACAATCTATGTTGAGTATATAAGATCTCCATGCCCAAGAAATATGACAAGTCTCCCAAGTCATTAATCTTGAACTCTTTCTCCATTTGCTTCTTGAGGCTTTGTATGCCCTTCTCATCTATACCTGTAAGGATTATATCATCAACATATATACTTTGCCACAAGACTATATGTCTCATCATAGTCTATACCATATGTCTGAGCAAATCCTTTCACAACAAGTCTAACTTTATACCTAAACACACTTCCATTTGCATATCTCTTTGTCTTGTAGACCCATTTGCATCCAATGATCTTCTGACTATTTGGTTTAGGAACCAAATCCCAAGTCTCATTTTCCATCAATGCATCTTACTCTTCCTGCATAGCTTTCTCCCAATTTTCTTTACCTTTTGCCTCTTCATATGTAGAAGGGTCTTCATCTGCTTTCACCATGTAAGCATAGTCTTTAGTAGTCAAAATAGAAGTATCATAGCTATACCTTGTAGGTTGCCATTTGTGTCTTGATGACCTTCTGAGTTCTCCACTTCTTGAAGTTTCTGGTTCATCACATTCTAGATCAAACCTTGGCACTTCTTCAACTTCAACCTGTACTTCATTGTTCTCTTCTTCATCAAATATTTGAACCTTTGATTTACCTTTCTTTTGATGCACAACTTCTTCATCACTTGCATGATTATTGATTGTACCTGCATACCAAGTGCCTTGCTCATCAAATGTAACATCCTTTGATACAAGGAATTGCTTTGTGGATGGACTCCACAACCTATATCCCATCTGCTTATCATCATATCCAATGAACACATACTTTTCAACTTTAGATTCCAATTTATGCCTCAATCGAGATGGCACATATGCATAGGCAAAACATCCAAACACTTTGCAATGATCTAAGGTAGTTCTCTTACCCCACCATGCCTCATATGGTGTCATACCTTGCAAAGCTTTACATGGTAACCTATTAACCAAAGATGTAGCTGTATTTATAGCCTCAACCCACAAATAATTTGGACAATTTTTCTCCTTCATCATTGATCTTGTAAACTCAACAAGAGTTCCATTTCTCCTTTTTGCTACACCATTTTGTTGAGGAGAGTACCTGGAAGTAACTTCCCTTTTTATTATGGCATTCCATAAGTAATCACTGAACTCATTAGAGAAATACTCTCCCCTCCATCTGACCTTAGTCTCTTCAACTTTTGACCTATAATTCTTTCTGCATACACATGATAATGTTTAAATGTATTGAATACCTTTGATTTATCTTTGATCACATAGATAGTGATCCTCCTAGTAGCATCATCAACATAAATCACATAATATCGTGAACCATTAATACTGAAATCCTTTGATGGTCCCCACACATCTGTGTGTACCAACTCAAGCTTCTTTGAATACATAAATCCATGCTTAGAATATGATTGCTTATGAGCCTTACCTAATTGACATGCCTCACATCTGTATGTTATCTGTTGACCTGCAACATTACGCAATCCAAGCACTGAACCATTGTTAATAATATCCTTAATGCCTCTTTCATTGAAATGTCCAAGACTTTTGTGCCAAAGATCTAACTCAGAGATCTTATGTCCTTCATAAATGAATAAGGCATGACCAACATTACCTTGAATCTTAAATGTGAAGAGTCTGGCTCGTTTCTTCCCTGAAACAATTTGTTTATACCCATTGCTAGGGTCTTCCACAAAAACTCCATCATTAGTGAACCTTACTTCGTAACCTTTTTCAAAAATTTGCCCTACACTTATCAAATTCTTTGGAATTGTAGGAACATACAAGACCTTCCTCAGAAGAGTACTTCCATCCTTGGCCTTCACTTATCCAATTGACTTCACATTGTGCTTTGTATTATCACCTGTTTGAACTACATGATTAGTTACCTCATTCTCCAAATCAATCATCAAAGCTATGTACCTTTACTTTGAATGAAGTTCCTTTTGATCTTCTTGATAGATTTAGGCCTCCTTCTCAAGCTTTCCCTTAAAGCTTTCACCTTTTGAACCTTCAAATGTTAACTTGTGTATAACTATAGCAGTCGGGGTCCTCCTTTCTTCTATTTTGATGATTCCTGCTCTGATACTATTGATGGAGAGTGTTAATCTCCAAAAGAATAAGTTATACTTGATGTTAGAGCACCTCTATGTCAAGAATAACTCAAAACCTTTACCAATTTGGAGGATCAATACCGGATTATCAAAATTTTGAACTAACTGTGAAGAGAGTCATTTCTCAGAAAAGTCTGCTGCACATAACTCTTTAATTGACTGATCAAATGTGTAAGTTTCTGATGAAACTTTGTACAAAGTGTCACCTAATGTTTGCGCACCCTGTCCAAGTCATCTCAAAAGACTCAGTAGATCTTGAGAAATGATCTAAACAATTCACCTATGTCTAAAACTATACTTCTCTACAATCGACTTTGACACCTATAACTTTAAACACATAGTTCTCCCAAAGTACAGCCCGTTTATTTAAATGCTTTTAGCCATAAGTAGCTTACCTTCCAACTTAAAGAATGAGTGATTGCTTGCTCAAAAGTTTACATTGTGGAAGGCGAATTGACCAAAACATTAGCATCAAATTTTGCGCTTGTTACTACTTCACTTCTTCACATTTACACATGTAAATGTTCCTACTCTCAATTCTCTCAGCCTGATCATAATTAGGATCTGAAAACTTGTACAAAGGTCAATATATATAGACTTAGACTTGTACAAAAGCATTTCACAAAAGATTAAACACAAAAGGAGTACTACGCAGAAGATTTTGCACAATTTTTCTTCTTCTCTAAAAAGTTTTTCATCTGAGTGATGAGAGAGAACTTCCTTCTTTCTAAAATTCCTAATGACTCTTACAACTTCTAATTCTTCTCTTCACATGCTCTCTCATACTTGCCCCAAATTTCTACTTGTATATATAGGCATATATGTACAAGCTCATGACCATACAAAAGGTATAAGTGAGCTAACTACAAATTAATGTACATATGTATACAAGTCTTCATTTCCTAGACATACTCTATCTTCATTCTTCAATTGTTTATATTTTATTCATCCTTTGACTTCAAGTCTTTATCCAAAAAAATAAATTGTGGTTGACTTAATGATATGATCATTTCCTTTACAATATTAGCAAAACAATTTTTGGTTTTTAGATTTCTTCTCATCTTGGTCTTCCTTCTTCGATTGTGCAGAATTAGTAGATTTCTGCTTACTAGTAGAAGAATTCCATTTTCCTTTGCCCTTCTGACTATCCAGGAAAGCTTGATCTTCAACACGCATAATGGACCTATTCTGCCTAGACTGCTCTTCTTGCAACAGAACAGAGACTAAATCCTCACCCTCGAATCCCAGAAAGCAAGGGTGTCTTAAAACTTGCTAGAAGACGTTACAAAGAAGGTTGATAACCCGTTCGTCCGCCTGATGGGGGCCTCACTTGCTTTTAATCTTGTTGCTCTTAAGGAAAACACTCCATGATGCCTATAGGCAGGGGCTTCTTACAATTGAATATTCTTTTGGTAGCCTCCTCATGTGCTTGATCATCCTCTAAATAAGTCAATAAGCTTAGTGTTCCCACATTGGCTAAAGAACATTGCACATTACATGAAAGAAAATGCACCCTTTTATGTTACTGCCATCATATGGTTTGGTAATTTAATTTCATGACTCAAGAATTTCAAGGATCTCAGGAAGATAATCAAATTATCATAGTAAGGACAACTTTGGGATATCAAATGTGCATAAGCTTAACACTGGTAAAACATGATCTTCACATATGTGTCGAAGAAATCACTTCTTGCCAACATAGATTGGGTCAATTGAGGCACCCAAGCTTTATATTAGGTGATTCTTAAGGTTGCCCCAAGACCATCAAATTAACACCATCATTAACTAGAAAAGCCTTGAAACTTCAAGGTGGAGGAATTCAATCAAAAGGTATACATACATATTGATGAACCAAATTAGGAAAACCTGATAGTTTATGCCATCTGCATTTGTTTTTCGACATAAATAGTTGAAGGGCACCAAAAATCCTACATGTATCATGTTTTTTTAGGATTTTGTATATCCTAAACACATGCATAACTGCAATCATGGCCACGCCAACACCATGCCTAAAAGAAATGGGATTTTAGTTTGACATTGGACCACATTGTTTTATCTAGTGGGTCTCCTAAAAGATGCACAATACAAGCCTATTTTGATGGACAAAAATATTTCCCTAGCTAATATGTGCGAATTTTTGAAATTGCATCTCACATGAGATTATTTGAAAGAGTTTCAAAGATCTATCGGAAGGTTTGCTTTTGCTTGAGAACTCAACCTTTTGCTTAACAACTCAACCTGTAGCTTGCAAACAATATACAACAGAATATTCTATGCCTTCCACATATGGAGTTCCCAAGTTCATCAACATGAATAAGTTACAATCATACTTGGTTTGAGCAATACACAATGTTGGCATTAGGAGGTCGGGGCTATCTTGTATGCCCTACAAAGATAAATGATTTACCTTCTTCTATTGAAGATAAGATAAAAACGAGGGGGGGGGGGGGGGTTGGAGGGGGGAGGTGTTGAGATGAAGAGAAGTAGAAAATGTAATATGGAGTAGAGGATATAAATGAGACATAGAAAAGGCGCTTAAATGCATATCAAGCACTTGAGGAAGCTTGGATATGACCTTTCTTATTTTTTCGTGAATCAAAAATAATATTTTCTAAATGCTCAAGAGTTCAAAATGGAACCATTAGGGAAAAAATGAACCCTACATGGGCCTTATAAGGATCCTTAATTTTTAATGATTAAGCTTAATTTTGTTTTTGTTTAAGGGGAGAAAGTGCATTTAATAGGGCATTTTTTAGTATGCTAGAGTAGGCTTTTTCTAAGGCTTTACTAGGACCCTCTCTTTCTTCTTCTAGAGAGAGAGCAAGAGAATCTACTTTCCATATCATCAAAATCGTGCATGTATTTGAATAAAAAAATGTTTTTTTTAAAAGTATCATTTTCAGTGTATATTAACTCAAAAGGAACCATTTTTTAATATATATGTAAGAAGTCACTTTTTTCTACTCATTTTTTAAAGTTTCTTAAAAAAAAAAATATAATTTTCAAGCTCCCTCCAAAAGTAAAGGCCACATCATCAAATCCATGATTATGCTTCCCCCAAAAAATGACTTTTATCAAATTTCATCATTTTCAGCCATACACAGGAAAAATACACTTTAACGCATACACATACAAGAAAAACATATTGCAATGAAACAACTAGAGAGTCTTCTGATTTCTATTAGTTGTCATGGTGGCCATGTATCTTTAGTTGTTAAGAAGTATGGTGAGTCTCAAGAGATTTGGCAACAAGTTTCAATGAGTGGGAAGAAGGCAAGAAGTTTCTTTAAAAGAGATGTGAATGGTCAAGATGATGGGAAATGGGAGCTTTGGAAAGACCTCTGTTCGATTATGATAGACAATGATAGTCAGCTTGATGTCATTAATAAGTGAAAGAAGGTTTGGTCATCATTAGATCAATTGTTATATTTGATGGGTTTGGTTTTCACTAATGCTTCACAACGAGAATGATTCCAAGTGACTTTGAAGGAGTTTACACAGTCATTCATCTTATCATGGGGAGAAATCAAGATTACACATTACATAGTAAGTTTTGCTTACATATTTTTATTTGGGCTTAAATACCACATGTATATCTTATTGACCAGACCATAGCATATTCTTTTTGCAAATGGAGCATATTTTATGAATTGATATGGATCATTGGACATTTTTAGTACATGAGGAATGGAGAAGTACAGGGCTAGAGGTGTTTACTTTAAAACACCCCTCATGGGGGTGGTCTACTATAATCAAACTATTTAGAAGGAATATTCAACTGGTTTTTTGGCTAGAAAATATGCAATGGAACGAGCATGTGAGTCATGAATAACAAAGATTTGAAGAAAGATACAACATGATATTGCAAGAGAGATGTGGATGTTATCATCAGGACCACTACATCATGCCCAATGGCATGCATAAAGAGTTTACAAGTTTTCTGCTTGGAAATAGTTTCCCGACTCTCAAAATGCACTATTTCTTATCAAAACGTTTTTAAATGTTTTTCTAACTCCTTTCTCTTCAAATAAAATTTCAATGGTTTTTTTAATATTCTTTTAATATTTTAGAACCAATTTTTATCCATTTAAATGTGAATAGGACAAATCTTAAGTGAAAGGCTATAAATAAAAGTGTCCGTCTTCATTTACCACTTTACATCCTAAGAGAATGGCACACACAAAGCAGACTACTAGAAAGGATCGTGTCATCTACCCTAGCCATGTGCAAGGTACTCAATGCCCACCATGGATGACACCCCACAATAAGCGTCGAACCACAAACCACTCTTCTAGACGTAACTCAAATGCAGGGACACACTCTGGCAACATTCCATCATGGGGGAATGAAGCTTCATAACAAGAGAGAGATGTAACACAAGAAATGCAATCTTCCCCTTCTATATCTGATGTTGAGCCCCCGCGTAAGACATCATTCAAGGCAAGGCCCAAACAACAAGGATAGAGACAAGTTATATTGGAGACAACATCAAATTTAGAGAGTTCCTTGGATGAAGAAAGTGTTAACGAGCCACCATGGAACCATGATCATATCCCGGTGAACCATCGAGTAACATTAGGAGGCAAAACACTCCCTAGAGGACAAGGACAAAGACCAACCGATGAAGAAAGAGAGCAAAGTCGGGCAGAGCAGGTAAATGATGAGGCAAGACCTTTTAGGCATGCTCCAAGAAGAAAGAAGAACTATCAACCGCATCGTAGACCACAATGACTAAAACCCAACATGCCTCCAAATGCAAGAGCACCACAAAGGCATAGAAAGCAAACCAGAGCCTTTGTAGAGATTCGACATTATCAAAAGTCTACGGAGCTTCTTATTCCACGAAGGCCATTTGCAAGCGTTGTGAAGGAAGAGATCCAAAGCTATTGCACTGAACTTCGTATTCAAGGGATAGCCATTGAATCCCTCCAAGAAGCTGCAGAGGCGTATCTTATCTCAATGTTGGAGGACTCTAACCTTTGTGCTATCCATGCAAAGAGAGTGACAATACAACCTAAAGATATGCAGCTAGCTAGAAGGATTAGGTGGAATAACCCTTAACATTTGTAAACTCTCATGTTTGGAGAACTTTTTGTATATCCCAAATGATTAATATAATCTTCTTCTCATTACATTTCCTCTCCAAGTGTTTGTCTCTTAGTGTACATGTTTTGAAGTCTATTTCTCCTATGTATCTAAAAGTGTCTTTGAAGTCATTGCACATGAGTATCTTAGTCTTCCACACATTTTATCAAGTTAAGCAAATATTTCATGTACATGGGGTGTTTATTTTGTGATTAGAGTGCTTGCAATGGCCTTAGAATGCATAAAAAAGGCCTGCCATAGAAACGAGGGATTGGGCCCTGCAAAAGTTTTGTAGGGTTCAATCCTGTGTTTCTATGGCAGGCCTTTTTTATGATATTGTAGGTCATTAAGCCATATGGCATGCACATTGGAGCATATGCTATTCCTTACCTAGGGTGCAATTCAAGCACTATGGGCACTCATTTTAAAGGAAATAGTGAAAAAAGACTGATTTAACTATGCAAAAGATATGAAGTTGTCAAAAACATAAAGACACAATAGACAATTGAATGCACATGGAAATTGAAAAAAGCATAATTGGTATTATGCATTTTTACAATTGGCTTTTGGCCTTGAGCCTCTCCACTACATTCTTTCTTCTTTGAAAAGATAGTGGCAATTGGCGAGTCAAAACTGATTGAGATATTAAATGGGGGTCTGTCAATCCAAGACCCAAAGCTATTCCTATTTGAACTAATATTTTTCCTCTAAAGTTAACTCCTAGGGTAGTAAGGGCAAAGGAATTCTTAACCAAAATTACAAAGTTGGTCCCTTGCATTATTCTAGATAGGCACAAAAGTTTGCTCAAGGCCTTCAGACACCAAGTCATGAAGTGTCCTTGAGGGGAAAGTCCTTGTGGATTATAATTTTTTTTTTTTGGCAATTTTCCAATGTAGTTTGCCAATGAAGAGCCACTACCACAGGCAACACGGTCACCACCACTCCTTGCTGCAAATTTATTGACTTCAATCGCTTCTTGCACATAGACAATCATAAAATTCATTAGATACTTACAAATATGAGACATAGTCAATCATAAATGTCATTAGATACATACATCTTGAAGCCTATCTTCATCCTCTCCTCTTCCTATTGCATTTAGCGGAATGGAAAAGTGAGCCATGCCAATTTTCTCCACAACAGGGGATGTTGGAATGTTCTTCTCCAAAATTCTTTCCCTTGCTATAGCCAGATCTTCTTCAGTGGCATTTTGTTTGACATCACTCAAAATCTCCTCACACACAAATGCAATGGTGTCTACAACTGAATCACCAAATGGAATGGTTGTCTTTTCAATTTTCTCAGAAGTGTTATCCATGGGAACATCTGAGGTTGAGCAAAAAATACTTAGGCATTCGTCGAGGCTGTAGACCGAATGCCTTCTGAATATCATGTAGGAACAAAAATTCTTCTCCGTCGACAAGTACCATTGAAAAACTTTCCATCTGTACCTCTGGTAGAGTGGGTTCCAAGGGCTCTAAGTTGGAGGGTGGACTATTCTGTGCACTACTCGATTCCTTCAATTTGTCCACTACCCCTTGCAGAAATTGTCGCTAATTTTTTCACTCTCTTCTAATAAATTGAGAGCTTCTATTTGCGGTTCCTTTTTGTCATCTAAAAAACCCTAGTAAAAGATGGGG
The DNA here is from genome assembly GCA_020310875.1 of Ceratopteris richardii. Taxonomy (NCBI): domain Eukaryota; kingdom Viridiplantae; phylum Streptophyta; class Polypodiopsida; order Polypodiales; family Pteridaceae; genus Ceratopteris; species Ceratopteris richardii. The sequence goes on from CM035436.1 coordinate 66,036,335, forward strand.
TAGATCCATGGGTGTAGGTTCGAGCTCCTCATTGACAAAAAATATTGTTGTTGCAACATAGGAGAGATATTTTCTTCCCATCTTCCTCTTCTTATTTAATTGCTTAATTAAGGGCATTGTGTCATCTAACAGGTGCCCTCCATCCTCAACAACAGCCATGAAATGCTTTACGTGATTTGCGAAGGCCTCATCTCCTTTATGAATGTAAAAACTAGGTCATAGGGGACCCATTTACACTCATATGCTGGAATATCTATAGTGTATCGTAATATATAGAATTCTAGAAAATCCATAATCTCCTCGAGCACATCGGAGTTCATGGTTAACATCCCTTCAAGATTAGGGACTCTATAGACTAGGTCATACAAATCTATACGACCTTTGTATTCTGTAGTATCCAAGAACTCCATGAATAGATCTCGAGGAGATTTGATGGGAATGGAAGTGCTAGCAGCCATTGCGTGCATGCTTGGCTTGTCTACTCTTTCTAGCTCTTTCTGAGTGCAAATGTGAGAAATGAGCACATAGAACCCATTTTTATAGCAATTTCAAGTTTTTAAAGTGATTGGGCCCACTTTTAAAAGTACATAATAAAATAGTGAAAGTTAAAAAAATGAGTTTTTGATTACAAAATAATGCACAGAACACCAAAGGATATGAATATTTTTGCATCAAAGCAAATGTTTAAACATAACACAATGAAAAACAACATGACCAACCACATTTCAAAGTAGTAAACATAAACTTTTGACATTCCAAAAGTTTTGAAATTATCATTGCAAATAAGAAGGTATATACAATATCTAACATGTATTGTTTGTCCTACTTTTGATAAGCTTTTTGAAAGTGCAAAAACCATGAGATACAATGACTAGGATCCAAAAAGTGACATTATCAAGTTGCAAAAGAACTATGACGATGAGAGTTAAGTTCCATCTTTGCTCCAATCTATAGGGACTTTCATTTTATATTCCAATCTTCTTCCCGCCTGTAATCAATTTGTAAGAAATTGAAGTTATAAAACTAAAATAAGTAATAATGAAAAGATTACTTCAACAAAAGCACAAAAAATTTCTCATCTTATGTCCTTGTATTTTGAATTTGGATTGAGTTAGTCCTTCAAACCCCATAATGACCAAGTATTCTCTCACATTAGCCAAGGTCCAATAATGATTCACTAAAATATTTTTTGTTTCATTATTGATCAATTTAAGCTTTATTTGAAATGAATGTAAAGATCCCTCCGAACTTTGAAATGGTACCCATTCTCCAAGTTTACACATCCAACGATCATAGTAGAATCTAATGTATAATGAAGTACGTTGTTTCAAATATCAAAATCCTATACTTGTTCCACCTATTTTACAAAAATATTTATCACCTTTTGCAATTCCTTCTATCAAACCCCAATTTTCACCAAGAAGACTTTCGACTTGCTCATATGTGATATCTTTACACATGAACATGGTGGAAGTCTCTTGGAATGAGAATCCTTGGAATAAATACACAAAACAATGGATGGAAGACCAGTTCAAACTTACAAATCTAAACACTTTTGTGAATTTCAAAGAGTTATGTATATCCATTACCACTTTGTGCTTCAAAGATGATACGGACCATATATCAGGTTTTGGCCATACCAAGCTAAGAAGAGAATGTAGTTCAATTCTCTCTAGCCTTCCAAAACCATTCATTGTAGAGGGTACATCATATGTATGTGTGTAAAAGAAAACTCTATTGTGGTAAAGTTGAGCAGGAGATATTTTTGGAAAGACTAGTGCACCAACATCTGCATGCAATGCCTGGAAAGTACCTGTAAGACTATGAAGTGGTTGATTTTCCACCAAAGTAGAAGGAAATATATATGAAACAAACAAAAGCATACCTAAATAGCTCAGAAATATATTCAACACTATAAAACATACAATATTGTAGAGTACTACTTACAATTCACAGGATATCTCATTCTAATAGAGTTTTCGAGTTTCATAGTTGCCATTGTAAAAACATGTTGAACAATAGGAACCATCCCATTGTCTTTGTGCTTCTTCAAGCCAAGTAACTTTCCCTTCTGTGTACCTTAGTATCGACTTAGGGACTTGTGGAGAAAGAGACTATACCTCAATCCCCTTCAAGTGCATATAGTGGGGATTCACGCTTTAATTATCAATCCAAAGAGTATCAAAACCTAATCGAGTGTATGAGGACATGCATTCAAATGATGGTCAATGCAAATGAGATCTAACAAGGTGCAAGCAAGTATAAATCCATCACATCCATGTTTTCAAAGTCAGCTATGGTGTCGCGACACTTAGAACAGTAGTCAACAGTAAATTGAGCTTTTCTCTCAGCTTCGAACTCCGAATATAGAGAATAGTGGGTTCATTTCCAAGCTCTCGAGAGGATGCATCCAATGGTGGTCTTTCCTTTCAATTCTAATTCTCCTACTTCAAGTTATGAACAAAATACTGAGCCATGGCAATGACCTTCCTATGCTTCAGCACTTCCTACACTTAGCACACACCTTACTAATAGCAACAAGCATTTTCATGGATAGACAACAGTTTTAAGCACTCTTTTCAAGCATCACACATGCATGCAAACTCACAAGGAAGAAGATACAGAGAGGAGAAGACACAAATTTGAAATTCTGTGCTCTTGATTCTCACGATGGCAAAAAAGTCCTTACAAAGCATCACAAAATGACTTATATACTTGTGCCCTGGAATTGGTCCTTTCACACAAGAGATCGGCACTTTATTGACTAAAAGACTAATTCCCTACTAATTTACAAAGGTAATGATACAAATCTCTACGGGTATGCATCTAGAGGACTCCTTTAGTGCATTTACATCGGAAAATATATTACAAAATGACTATGGTAAAAAAATAAAGTGTCCAAATCGGAAAAATTTTGTGGCCCTTCTTTTTCTCTACATCTTTGCTCTTCTTTGCTCTGCAATTCTCTCTCCCCCTCTTTGTCTCTGTCGTCCCTTGACAGGCTTCACTTTTTGTCTCTAGTTCTGTGCCTGTAGTCGATCTCGTTCTTTATTAACTGATAGCCTCTTTATAGTTGTCCACTGCCAGCTTCTGCGGAAGTCATAATGATATAATTTTACCAATGGTCAAGAAACTGATCATAACTTGGGACCTGTTGCATTGGTTTTGGCCTCTTTTTTTTTTCTTTCCACTGAATGCAACCCTTGGAGATGGACTACATTAGATTCATAGTCTAGCTCACCAATAGCCTCTTTAAATCTGGGTTGCCGTGTTAAGTCAGGCTGCCACGCATGCAACCAGTGGAAGGTATGAAGGTCTGGATCTTCAGCCTTTGATCTAGACCTCTTGAAGATCAAGAGGTTGAAGCACCTTCCCGGGGCTCTAGATCTATAGGATATCTTCTTGCACTTCTTCATGGATAATTGCTAGCCTTGATCCATCCTTGCTTGTTGCGTACTTCCCACTCTTGTATGCCTCTGCGGGGCTCTATGCAGAGATGGGTGTTTTGTGCCCCTGCGGGGCTTCCTGCAGAGATACGTCTTCAGATATATTGTCTTTAGTGAAGCTTCTTCCTTGGTTTCCTTCTTTTTTTCCTCTTGCTTGAATCTCCTTCAACACTACCCCCCTCCTGAAGTCTGTCATCCCGGATGGGCTTTGGAATGTGGCGGTACTACGTCCTGTAGACCTTTTGCTTTGTTTCATTAAGCAGATTGGCTTCACGTATCATCAGTTGTTTCCATTGTTTAGCTGTCACACCATCCTATGGTGCCTGTCGATGGTCTGCAAAGAAGCTTAATTCATACGCAACTAGTCTGGCATTCAGATTAGTTGACATCTTCAAGAAAACTTCTAAGTCAATCTCAAAAAATCCTGTAAAAAATGCTTCCTCAAAAGTTCGCATGTAGGGGCTCAACAAAAACATAAGTCTGGAGTAGTATGCCATAATTGTAGGGGACTAGGCATAACTGATAGATCAGAAACAAGAATATTGATGCCTTGGTTAATGCCCATGAAATTCAAAAATGTGTATGCCACATGCTTAAAAACTTTGAGTACTGTCAGTATCATGCTGAGGATTTTATTGGTCATCTTTATTGTGAGATCGGGTACTATCGCATAATGATTTAACCAAAATTCGATGGATCTCACCATGTATTCTTCAGTCGGTAAATAGTTGTGGGGTGGACTTGGAAGTAGTGGGTAATTCAGCCATTGTTTATTGAGCTTACCACTTTTTTGCATTTCCAAAAATTCTTGTGCGTCACGTGGGTGAGGCACTGGGCAAAAAGAGGGATTTACCTATAATAAATATGGTGTTGCTTGCCAGTGCACCCGCAAAGTAGGATTCTTTTGCAAAAATTTCCTTCTCCAAAGTGGTTGTGCTGCCTCAAATTCCTCTTGAGTGTAAGTGAAGGTGTTTGCTTTGAAGTTCAACTGCTCATCTGGATCTTTTTGCATGGTCTACTTTATATACGGACGTGTTTCCTCTTTCAATATCCCATAAGGTATGTTGAATGTCTTTATGAACTGATCCAAGTCTTTGCCTCCTTCATTACTTTGACTACTTCATTTTCAAAATTTTCTGTCAACCACGACACCAATAGTGCCTGTTCCTTCTGACCTATTTCTGTTGTATACGGCATGGGATGATCATCACAAGGTTCTGTCGGCTGCTCTTTTATGGTGAATGATAGATCGGGGGAGATAGAGGATGTACCTCTACCTCGTGAGTAGGATTTCCTTGTTGCGGCTCTACTGGTGTCCCGATTGTGGCCTATTGTTTTATTTGAGCTTCTAATTGTGCAATGAGTTCCTCCTTCTCTTTGATTACATTGAGGGCCGTTGTTACCACGTGTTTGACCGTCAAAGTTCTTGGCCGATGGCTGCTAATTGGTCGGCGTCTTCATTATAAACTACTAAAAGTTTGTCTTCAGCAGCTTTCCATTGCGTTTTGAGTTCATTAGTATCATGCATGTAGCTTTTTTCCCATTCTTCTATGATGGTTTGCTCTTGTTTTAGCAGATTTTTATACTTTGCAATCTCATCCTCCAATGCCTTGATGTCTATTGTGGCTGTCTCTCGTGCTTCTATAGATTGGTTGTACAGTATGGCATGCATAAGTTCCTTATTCCTATTTCATAAATTGTCCGTTTCTTCTATGTATACCTCTATCCGAGTTTCTAATAGGTTACTCCTAGCATTTATTCTTTCCTTTTCTGCTTCACTAGCTTCATACTTTCTCTGTAGCTCTATAAGTTGATCCTGTATTTTTTGGTTTTGCTCAGTTAGTGTGGTGTACTGTTCCTTGGCTTCTTTAACTTCTGATTCCTTGACTGAGAGTGCCTGTTGAACTTGAATTAATCTCGCCGATAATTTTTCACTCATCACTTGGAAGTGGCTTCTCTCTCGCATAGCCTGGTCATAATCTGCATCCGTTTCGAGCATTTGTTGTTGCATATCCATCGCCGTTTGTATCATTTGCTTCAGTACTAGTTTCAATTAAGCTACATCTACATTTAACCATGTTTTAGGTATGCTAGGTTCTTCACCTGTGGTAGCATCTTTTCCTTGTGCCACATGTAGTGTTGTGTTGTGGGGCTGCTGAATATGGAGTTGTATCATTGGCTCAGCCTCTTTGGTTACTTCCTTACCTTGTGGCATATCATCGATAATTTCAATCACAACTTTGTCCACATTTTGTTGTGATAGCCTTTCTTTTTCCAGGTTCATTTGTAATTCTTCCTTTATTGGTGGTACCACATCTGTTTTGGGTGTAGATACTTCCTTTATACTGATCTTGGATTGTGTATTCAACGCGATGAGGTGTCTTCCTTCAGATTGTACTTCCTGATTTTGTACTTGAGAGTTTTGATTGTCGGGGGTGGTTTTGATTTGGTGAATCTCCGTCCATTCTTCATCATTCATCTCTGTCCTTATATCTATGTCCAATGTGTCATGCTCACGACTAGATTCTTCATTGGAACTCGAGTCATCAAGTCCCAATTCCTTGTATTTGGCAGCTTATGATGGGCTGTGTTCTTTGTGTCCCCTCTTCTGAAACCTTTTGGACTGTCTGTATTCATGTCCTTGGATGGTGAGGTTTATTTGACCCCGCATGTAAATATGTGTTTCTTCTAAAGCTACTGAAAGATCTCTTTGTGTTATTGGAGGTTGGGTCAATGAAACTCTTGGCAGTAGATGTGCTTGCTTTGGTTGTGGGGCTTCCTGTGCTTCTTCTTCTCTGGCTTGCTTAGCCCCCCACATTGGCGTCTTCGAACTTGTTCCTACTTCTTCTTTGGATATGGATGCTTTCTTTTTCTTTGGAATTGTTGCAGACTTCACATATTTTGCCATTTCAATGGAGGTTGGCATTAATTGCAGACATTCCTTCATTTCTAGTGCTTCATAGATCAATAAGGTCAATGCAGAGCATCCATTTAAAAACTTCTTCTGATTCCATTTCTTCTTAGCTTCAAATAAGCATTCTTGTATGTATGGTGTAAAGTTGACTTGGTTTCCAATTTGCCTCATCGCATGAGATAGCAATTGAACTACAATCTTTTGAGGCGCTGTATATCTGTTCATGCTTGGGAAACATAAATGTTGATGCACCATGTGGATTGATTCTTCAATATCCGTCCTGTTAATTTCCATAAAGGTCTTCTTTTTAGCATCATGACATTCCTCTTTGAGATTTGTGAGGCCATCTTGACTCCATCCAAAAGCTTTGTTGATGAGTTCATGCATAAATTGAATATTTTGCCATGCCCCCATTTTGTTAAGAACTTTAACTTCTGGAATTGAAGGTTTATCCGTTGCTGCCTGTAGTGTGTTCATAACTTGAGTGCATCTTTGAAAATCTGGTAAATAAATTGGGAGTCGTAGAAATGCATCAATTTCGGTCCTTGTCCAAACTTCCATGATGCTTGGCAATCCTTGTATTATGGTTTGGAAATCTTGCGACATCAATGGAAAATAATGGTCCCTATCCATAATCTTGATGGTGTCCAAAAAGAGGAGGTCTGCCACCGACTGGTCTTCGCGAAAACAATGATCCCTTGCTTTTGTAATTGATTCCAAAGGAAGGAACATGACCTCTTCCTCTTGCATGGCTTCCGAATCAGGTGATGCCATCTGCATTTAAAGTACACCACAATCAATGTAAAAGTGGTTGCATGAATTATTTCCCATGAATCTCCATGAATCGAATAGTTCTTCGAGTGACGGTGTTGTCCTTTCCCCGTGGGTGCGAGAAAGGTAGTACCTGGGATTTTTTTCATTTATATATTTTTTTTCTTATTATTTTTTTTCTAAAATAAAGCAAACACGTTAGTGAGTAGCCGAAGCTTAATTATTTTTCTTCAAGTTTATTGTACAAGTGCTTTCCTATTCCCTTGGAGGGAAATGTGCATCACTAAAAAATAGAGGAAGAATTATGTGCCGAATGCATGGCCTCTTAATGTGGCCCTATTATGCACGTTCGAGGTGTATGGAACTCAAGATGTGTGCAAGAAGAAGTTGCTGGTGGGTTTGTCGATGACGATCATGATTTGGGTATCCAACTCAACTTTGTTTTTATTGTCCTTGACTGCATCCTTGTCTTTTGTTGTGCTATGTGTGGCTGTCATTTTGTGATTCTTCTTTGCTAGCCAGTTTATTGTTAGAGAGATGGAAGAAAGTCCTCTTGATGATTCAACATCAGATACTGATACATCAACATCTGAAAGAGAATCATTCATAGCTTGGAGTTTGTTTTGTTGAGTACTTCTGTTTCTGCAATTTCAAGTCGTCACGTCTTTCTTGCTCCTTTGAATCTATTTTGGATGGATCCTTCTTTCGTACTGGTGTTTTTAGTTTAGTTTTCTTCATTGGCACAAGTGATTTGGGAATCCATATTAGCATTTTAAAAGGTTGAGCCGTCAATCAGCTTCTTTGGGATCCATAATTGGACAATCTTCTGTAAACCTCACGATCCAGCTTGTCTTGAAATCTTGACCTGTTGTTGGTTCCCTTGTAGGTGATGGCTTTGTTTTTGGTGATATGCTGCTTCTTGATCCTTCCAAATCCGTGCCTATCTGGTGCCTTGAATTGGATAAATTCTAATGCGGGAAGGTTCGGGATGACTATGCTGACTAGTCACTCTTGTGCTCAATTCCTCCCTAGGGCTCTCCATGGAAATGATGTTAGTAGAGGGGTCCAATGGATGATGAGGGTGTGTAAGAGTAAGAATCGGTGTAAACTCACGTGAAGTTCTTGGAGGTGGGGGTTCCATAGTAGAGGTAAATTTACAAGCATCGTCATGCATGAGTAATTGATCTCTCAGGGCTAGACAAGTGGCTTTGACAGACCGTTCTTCTAGCAAACTGAATATTTCACAATGTCCTATCTTGGCTGATATATAGTCCAAGGTTAATTGGATCATTACCTCATATTCATATATCCAATCCTGGCCTAACACAAGCTCTTTTAATAAATCTTGATCATGACATACTAATAGTTTTTGTTGCATTGTGTTATTCCCTAGGTGCAATGATAAACTAATTTCGCCTATGCATTCATTAACCTTTCCTGCTATTCCAATCAGATGTGCTTGGTTGGACGTAATTGTGCTTTGAGCTGATGAGCCAAAGAGGATCTGATGCACTTGACAGTTGCTCCTGTGTCAATGAGAGCATCCACCAAGTGGTATTCCTCTGTTCCCACTCCTAAGTTCAAATAGGGTTTCCTCACTTGATGTCCTAGGTTTTCTGAGGCTCTAAAATTAGCAATTGGTATGGACTCCTCTCCTAGCCGATATCTTTCATCCCTCTCTCTCATCCATTCCTTTCATTTCCTTATTCGTTCTAGGACCTCTTCTCGTGCCTTCTCGCGTATTTTCTCTTCTTCTTCTTATCTATTTCTTGCTGCTAGAAGTCTTAACAACATCTCTTCTGTTAATGGCTCTAAATACTTCTTCCCTCGACACCCACTTATATAATTAGGTAGTACTTCTCCGTCTACGGTTGCTAAATTGATGGCTCCACTAGTGGATATGCGATTGATCACAATGGGTCCATATCCTCTTTTCTGCAGCTTCTTTGCATGTTGCTTTAAAGTATATACCAGGACTAAATCTCCTTCCTTCAAATTTTTATCCTTAATGTAAGCATCAAAGTATGCCTTTTGTCGCCTTTTTGCAGCATAAATGCCTGCCAATACTTGTAACCTAGTTTCATGTAGCTTCTCGATTTGGTCCAATTGATTAGATAACTCATGTCCAGTCCATTTGTAGTTCGAGGCTACTCTAAGAGTAGGCACTAGGAAATCAATTGGTAAGATGGCATTCTGGCTGTACACTAGGTTAAACAGAGTAGTTCCTATGGCTATTTTGTATGCTACTCGGAATGCCCGTAAAGCATGATGTAATTTCTTGTCCCAATCAGATCTTCCATTGTTAACAATCTTTGTGAGAACTGTACACAAGATCTTGTTTGAACTTTCAGCCTGTCCATTGGCTTGTGGGTGGTAGGGAGCCGATTTTTTGTGAATCACTAAGAATTCATTCTTTAAGGCCTCTATTACTTCATTGATATCACTTACGATTTCTATTGGCAATCCAAATCTAGTGAATATGTTTTCAAAGAGATACTTAGCCGTGGTTCTTGCATCGTTCTTCTTAGTTGCCTTGGCTTCTACCCATTTGGTCAAGTAGTCCGTCGCTACGAGCAATTTCTAATACTAAAACATACTCGTCTTCATGGATACACATTCTTAAGTGATTTTCCCTTCCTCTTTTGAAAAGTTGTTTGCCTATGAGTACATAATCTTTGCTTTGCTCCTCGAGAGCACATTTGCTTGCCAAATTAGCTCCTTCTGGGTATGCCTGCATTTTTCAAGAATTTTACTAGAGGCATACTCCACCTCGGTGCTACTATAGAGTAACATAGAGTAGAGTTCCCTTCAGGTGTTCTTTTTTGACAAATGGGGCAAGTAGATACGTAGTTATGTGTATCCCTCTGCATGGTTGGCCAATATATGCCTAATCTTGTAAGTGCTTGCCAGGTTCCATTCACACTTTGATGGGTTCTCCATTGATTCACGTGTGCTCTTTGAAGCCACATCTCTTGCTCCTCTTCCTCCACACATCTCATAAGTAGTCGACTTGGTCCTTGGTGGTATAGGATCCTAGCTAGGATGTGGAGATTTTTAGTCTTCCAAAGCTCTCAGCTGTTGTTTAAATTGATGCGATGTTGAAGTCCATGCGTGAGTATGGGAATCAATTTTTCCACCCATTGTTGGACATACTTCTAGGTTGAAAAGATAAGTATCTGGTAGATCATCTGGCACTGCGGTGGGAGGTTCTCAATGTGTCATTCTCGACAGGTGATCTGCATGGATGTGCGTATTCCCTTTCTTGACTACTACTTCAAAATCAAATCGCATTAACAGTAGAAACCATCGAACTAGTCGGCATGTATTGCAAGGTTTATTGACTAGGTATAGTAAGGCTTGATGATCAATGAAGAATTTGATTTTTTTTGCCAACAAGTAGTGTCTAAACTTCTTTATGGAATATACCATTCCTAAGCCTTCTCACTATGTAGTGGTAAATTACACTCAGCTTGGTTTAATTCTCTACTAGCATAACCTATAGGATGGTCTAGTTTTCTTGTATCTGCTGGTTGTGCTTAGATGCAACTGATGGAAAACTTGGAGGCATCTACATGAATATTAAATGGGCTATTCCAATTGGGTACTCTTAGAATTGGTGCTAAACTCAAGCGACTCTTCAATTTATTGAAAGCCTTTTAGCATTCTTCTGTCCATGTAAACTGAGTCAGTAATCCATAAAGGGGCCTCGCAATTGTGGCATACATGTGAATGAATCTACGATAGTATCCACAATGTCCCATAAATACTTGCACTTCCTTGGCGGTCTTTGGTCTTTGCAAACCCAGAATCACTTTGATTTTGTCTTCGTCCGTGGAAATTCCATTCTTAGAGACAATGTGTCCTAATATCTTCCCCTGTCGAACCATGAAGACACATTTTTTCGGATTAAGGCATAATCTATATTGATGACATTTGGCAAATATTTTTCTTAGTTCTGGAATATGTTCTGATCGCATGGTACCTCCATACTTTTTCTCAAGAATTCCTTGAACACATGGCACATCAATCTTTGGAAAGTCGCTGGGGCATTAGTTAAACCAAAAGACATAACCCTGAATGCATAGACTCCCCATTCGGTTGCAAAGGCTATCTTATGTTGGTCTTCAGGAGCAATGGCTACCTGATTATATCCTGAAAAGCTGTCAAGGAAGCTATATACTTCCTTACCTGCAACCCTTTCCAACAGTGATCCGTGATGGGTAATGAGTAACTATCCCGTATGGTGGCGCCGTTCACTTTTTTTTAGGTTAATGCACACCCTTAATTTGCCATTCTTTTTCAGCACTTCCACTAAAGGTGACACCCATTCCGTGTGTTCAATTTCATAAATGAAGCCCACATCCAACAATTTATCTATCTATTCCTTAATCTTTGCCAAATAAACATCGTTATAAGTGTATGGTCTTTGTTCGGAGGGCTTGGATTCTATCGTCATAGGGATTCTATGGGGTGCAAATAGAAGGATCTACACCCTTTAAATCCTTATATGTCCATGTAAAGACATCCCTGTATTCTCTTATGAGTTGTATTAACTCTTGTTCTTTCTCAAGTGCGACATCTTATCCTATAAAAGTGCATAGCTCTTCTCCTTTCTCCAAAGCTACTACTATCTTCTTGGTCTGCTCTTTTTTGTCCTATGCTATCCCTGATTGCGCTTCCCATTTTGGCATCTGAATAGCAATCTTCCTCTCCTTTACCTCATATTTCCTGAAGTGCTCGGGTACCTCGAATTGGTCTTGAGGTATGTTTTCTTCTTTTTTGTTTTGACTATGTGGTTCATTTTCTTCCCTTTGTGTTATTCCTTGATTTGACCCTTTAGTCACGATGCTTACTTCTTGATTCTCCTTTGCTTCCTTAATAGGTTCCAGTTCCATTTCTATGCTCTCATAATCTTCCTTCCATTCTTTTTCAATTACCTCTCCTTCATCTGCTTCTTGGAGGATGACCTATAAGCTTAGTCATATCCTTCATCATCGATGCATTCATTCATAGTTATTACTTCATCATTTATACATACGTCAAGAGTGGATAAAATCTCCATCCAACCATGGGGTTCGAATTCCTCATCTAAAAATTTTTGAGGCATGTACGTAGGATCTTCTACAGGTCTAGATACTCTTTGTCTCATCTGCCATCCTTGCCTCCTTTCTTCTTCCCTGTTAGCTACTTGGCACATCCATAGGTGAGTATCTTTGTTCATCCATGTTTCGTTACTTGAACATACACTATGAATCGATAGATTGTCATCTTCCTTATGTATCAAGTTTCATTGCAGAGGAGGGACATCTTGATATGTATAAGTATGGATGTTTATTCTAGTTGTGGTTCCCCCATGCTGCAAGTATACTGCGTCTTTTCCCGAGTCTTGCACTACCTTGAGCTGTCTCATGAAAGGCCTTCCAAGTATCATCTCATAATTGCTAGCCTTTTTGAATTGACAGATTGCTAAGGTGTGCTCGAATTCGACTCCACAAGTGGTAAATACTCCTTTTTCTAATAATCCTAAGGGTCATTCTGTGTGCCCATGTGCCATTTGAATCTTCATTCTGGTAGGTCATAAAGCTGGTTTTCCCCATTTCTCCCATATTTCTTTGGTGGAAATTCCTACTCCAGCTCCCGAATCTAATATGGCTTTAGTGGTATAACCTCCGTAAGTGATAGGGAGGCATGTGTTTCCTTCATCTCCCTCACTGAAATCTCCAACCTTATCGATTGGGATTTTAACTGTGGCTACTTCATCTTGCATCTCGATTTTGTCTCACTTTGTCTCTAACTGGCTGGTGACCTTCTCTCTCAACTGAGGCTTCACTTTCAAGAGTTCTTACAAAGTTAGAGTACAAGGTATTTTTACTTTTTTTAGATGTTGTATTATGTCTGAGGTTTGAACTGATGGGTTCTGCTCCTTTCTCCTCACTCAGGGAACATGATATAATTCAGAACTATGTTCATATTCTCCCATATAGTTTGGCAATACATTCACACTGTCTTCGTCATCTTTGTTGTCGTAAAGTTGCAATAATTCTTCTGAGTTTAATTCATGCCTTGACACTTCAAGCTCGCCTCCAGCTTCTAACTCCTCAAAAGGTGGTTCAATTCCTTCTGTTTTCTTCCATATGTCTTCTTGGACTCTTGCCCACAAATCTCTAGGCCATTCCGCGTCCACTTCAGGGATAACCGATCCTTCCTTTTTACTTTTATAGTAATTTTCTCCATTGGTTCTCGCTTTTCTTCCCTTCCCTAGAATGACTAGGCGCTACACATTCCTGAAATTCTTTTTCAAGAATTCTTGTACTCGGTAGTGGCTGAACAGTTTTTTCTAAGGTTTGCTAAGCCACTTCAATTAACTTCTTACATATCTCCAATCTTTCTTTCTCTAAGTCACCTCTTGGGTATTCCCTTTCGTGTTGTTCAATGGTTGGTCCTTCTTTTATTCGTGCTTGATATGCCTCAATCCACATGGCTAACTCTTCTGGCATTGAATCGGCCAGAATTGATCCTGCCTCTTGTTTTTTATGATTTTCTGCCTCCTTGTTAGGGTTTCCTTTAGACTCTTGTTTTTCTTCTTGGTTTGGTTCATTATTCTCATTCTCCAACTTTAGTTGCAGTTTCTTATCTTTTATCTTTTCTCTACGATTCTTCCATCTTTGGGTTGGTTTACTTTTAGTACTTTTCTCAGACTCTTCAGAATCTGCAATTACTTGGGGTGTGGGTATGTTCAAATCTTTGTCAGCGTGATTATTTTCTTTGGGTTTATCTGGAGTCTCTCTAGCTTTTTCCCTCGTTATCGCTTTCAATGGCATAGTGTACTCCTTATCACTCCCTGATGACTCTATCACTTCTATCACATTGATCTGCACATTGGGATTGACTTTATTGGGATTCTTGGGGCAATCTCTAAAGAGATGTTCTTTACCACAATCACTGCAATATCCCTCCCAAACTCTCTGAGGTGGTGGTGGGTTAGGTAATGTACACTCTCTGATAAAGTGATCACCTCGACATCTATAACATGGTCGTCTAGGGGCAGGTGGTCTACTAATTGGCCATGGGGGTATGGGTGCTCTAGGAGCAGTGTACATTAGTGACACATAGTCCTGATCATATCCGCAGGGGCTATCATATCCTTCAGATCCATATGTATATGGTTCATAATATTGTCTGTACTCAGCTATAGTGTTCTCATAAGTGGAATAATTTCCTTGACTAAGGTCATAAGGTGGGTTGTAAGTCTCAGTACTAGCCAATGGGGTGGCTCATACTATTGCTCTTTCAGGGTTCTCTTCAATTTGAGCAATTTTCACTGTGACAACATTCTGAGGTTCTCCTCCTTGATCTCTCGGGGGGTATCCATAAGGCCTAAAGGGTGGTTGTGCAGGTCTTGGTTGTCAATTGTAAGGACAATTCTCTGTACTGTGATTTGTGTACCTTTGTTCTATGCTACAATAATGAGTAGGGCCCTGGGCGGGTGGTCTATTGTATGCATAAGGAGGTGGTGAGACTACTCCCCTATTGCACATGTGAGAAGGGTGGTCGCCTCCACAGTGGACACATCTCCTGAGCATATGCACTCTCATAGGATTGCTGGGATAATTCCTTTGTCCTTGGATATTCAGCTTCTTAGCCACTAACTCAGCTATTTCTTCCACATTATTCTTGGGATTTGAAGTAATGCTGACACTATCCTCACCCTTAACACTGCCTTGAGATATTTTCAAGTCTTCTGCCAGATTATCCTCTAGGTCGATACACTCTTTCATACATTCTTGCAAATTTTGTACTCTTTTCACGTATACTTATGATCTCAATGAACCATTCACTAATCCTTCAAAAAATAATGAGACCATTTTGTTTTGAGTGGGCCTCTCTTCTATAGGACATCTATCCACATATTGCTTGAATCATCTCACTACTAATCGTACTAATTCTGTAGGAGCCTGTTTAAAACTATGGATCAATGATGAAGAGTTGTTCTTGATTCCAGTCTTGGTGAATTCCTCAATCAATTCCTGATACACTTGTTCCATGTTTTGAAAATTATTAGGATCTAAAGGTTGGGACCATGCTAGGGCAGTATCAGTAAGGGTTAGGCCAAATGATTCATATTGGATCAAGAAGTCTTCTACTTGTTCAGCTATTATTACTTGCTTGAATCCAGCAATATGGTTGTATGGTTCACTAGAACCATCATAGTGACTCCTCATGCATTTGGAAACTTGAATGGGTCTCAGTATTCTTCCAGGTTCGGGTGGTCTTGGCATTACTGGAAGAACTAGTTGTCCTATTGGTATGCCTGCTTCTCTTCCTATTGTGGTCTCTCATGAACATGGATTCTATTTCCTGGTTCTGCATTTGTAGGAGGTCTATAGTTAGGATTATTACCAGGTGTAGCAAATTGAACTTGGGGTCTAACTGGAATGCTCTGTTGTTGTGTGTGTCCTGAATGCTGATAAGATGCATGTAGGTGAGTGCCGTGGGGGTTTTGAGAAGTAGTGGCTTGATCTCTAGGCAGGAATATAGCAATGTTCTGATATTTCAGCCTAGCTCTCTCCAATTCAGTCAAAGGCCAGTGTCCTCTCTGATTCTTGTCCAAATACATAATATGAGTGGGGTTTTCAAGATCTTGTAACTCATAAATGGTGGTTGGATTGGCTAGTTCTTCCCATAGTGAAGAGTTGGTTTTAAGAAAATGCTCCATTCCATTCACCAAATAGACATCCATCAAGGAATCATCTTGGGGAATTAGGTCCCCTCTCCAAACCCTAATTACAATGGACTTCCCTCTAGGGGTAGACACCTGCTCTTCTTGTTCCTCTTCATTATGGTGTTGGCCATTATCTTCTTCCCTTTGTTCATCGATGCTCTAAGGGTGTTCAGTGACTGCATACATAATTCCCCTTTTATCAAGGTAGAATCCTTCCACATACTTGATTGCTGGTCTAGGCACTATGTGAGCATCTCTAGCTTTCTTAAACCTTTCCACTGATCTGTTTAATCCATCTATGTAGATGGATACGTCATGTTGATTGGTACTCACATATTCTAAAGAGGTTCGATACTCTCCGTCAATGATAGACATTAGACACGGATATTGGTACAGAACTATGCATGTCTTCTGAGGCCATAATGGTCTCCTCTTCAGAATCACTCGAGGTTTTGGAATAATGGGAATGAGTACTCGGCTCGGCTACACTTCCTACAGACGAGACTACACTTCTTCAACTTCCTAGGATTCTTCCTCATCTTAAGTTCATTCACCTAAGAGCTCTATTTGAGTTTGGACAATCCTTAGCTCCCAATGCTCTCTTTAAAATCTGCAGAGTTATATGTATTTTTTCTTAATTTGGAATCTCCTGACTGAGGTATCACTTAAGGTCTCAACCATGACACTCGACACTTGGCAAATGTCATGACACTTGAGGTCCACGATACTCAACACACGACACTGGCTTAGTCACGACACGCGACACTCGAGAGATGTCACGACACTTGAGGTCAGCTACACTCAACACTTGGTAGATGTCGCGACACTTGAGGTCAGTGACACTCGACACTTGGTAGATATCGCGACAACTGAGGTCAACGACACTCGACACTTGATCAGTAAACGATACTCGACACTTGGTAAGTATCACGAAACCTAAGGTCAACGACACTCGACACTTGGTAAGTATCACGACACCTGAGGTCAATGACACTCGACACTTGGTAAGTATCGTGACACTTGAGGTCAACGACACTCGACACTTGGTAAGAATCGTGACATCTTAGGTCAACGACACTTGACACTTGGTAAGTATCGTGACACTTGAGGTCAACAACACTGACACTTTGTAAGTATCGCCACACTTGGTCTCTTTCAAATAACGCGACACACGGGAGTTCAAGTATCGCGACACGAACTCAACCGGTCATGACATTTCGATTTTTTTCCTCACAGGCAATTATTTCAACAAACCAAGTTTATGAATGTGCACTTAGTACCTATTTCCCTTCCTCAAAGTGTCTGAATCACAAAATTCACACCCCACCCTCATTACCTTCATCACAACACCTGTTACAGGTCATTTTCCTCTCTCCTTTGATTTAAATTGAAGTTTAGAGCAAGGACTTGATAGGCTCACATCCCAAGCTGTCCTCAAGCTCCCTTCCACACTCACTTGCTCTGAATAGCTCCACACTCCTCGATCTCAAACTCGCGACACCTGTAGTCTGGGCTCTCATGACACTTGCGAGTAGACAAGTGAATTGAAGTGATTTGTTTTTTTGGTTTTTATACTTCAGAGAAGTACCTAAACTAAAGAGCCTAAAAGGAAAATACTTGAAAATTAACCCTATCTTCCTCGCCTATTCACTTACTTCCTTCTACCTACTCTAACTCCTCTCTCTACTCACTTCCCTAAACTATCAACTCACTACACACACTCCCAAAAGTGAGAAGTAGTGAGTGCGGATGAAAGTGACTTACCAAAGAAGAGAACTTCACAACTCCTCTACTCACTTCTATGCTAAGAGCTTTCACCATCACACGAATGCCTCGGTTTGATTCGACATCCCCAGCAACGACGCCGAAAAATGTATGTACCTTGGTATTGACTTAGGGACTTGTGGAGAAAGAGACTATACCTCAATCCCCTTCAAGTGCATATAGTGGGGATTCACACTTTAATTATCAATCCAAATAGTATCAAAACCTAACCGAGTGTATGAGGACACACATTCAAATGATGGTCAATGCAAATGGGATCTAACAAGGTGCAAGCAAGTATAAATCCATCACATTCAGGCTTTCAAATTCAGCTATGGTGTCGCGACACTTAGAACAACACTCAACAGTAAATTGAAGTTTTCTCTCAGCTTTGAACTTCAAATATAGCGAATACCAGGTTCCTTTTGAAGCTCTAGAGAAGATGCATCCAATGGTTGTCTTTTCACTCGATTCTGATGCTTCTTCAAGTTATGAGCAAAATACTGAGCCATAGGAATGACCTTCCTATGCTTCAGCACTTCCTACACTTAGCACACACCTTACCAACAACAACAAGCATTTTCATGGATAGACAACACTTCTTAACACTCTTTTCAAGCATCACACATGCATGCAAACTCACAAGGAAGAAGATATAGAGAGGAGAAGACACAAATTCGAAATTCTGTGCTCTTGATTCGCACAATGGCAAAAAAGTCCTTACAAAGAGTCACAAAATGACTTATATATTTGTGCCCTGGAATTGGTCCTTTCACACAAGAGACTCACACTTTATTGACTAAAAGACTAATTCCCTACTAATTTACAAAGGTAATGATACAAATCTCTATGGGTATGCATCTAGAGGACTCCTCTAGTGCATTTACATCGAAAAATATATTACAAAATGACTATGGTACAAAAATAAAGTGTCCAAATTGGAAAAATTTTGGGGTCCTTCTTTTTCTCTGCATCTTTGCTCTTCTTTGCTCTGCAACACCTTCCAATGAAGATCCACGTTTCCATGATCTCTAACTTGATGAGGCCCAACTCTAGATGGTTGCATGTACACCCATGCACTTTTGGAGTACTCATGTGATAGCCATTGTCCATTTATAGCTTTGATATTTTGATATCTTAATGTGAGGACTTCATCTTTTGGTCACCTAGAAGCTTTAGATGTTGCATTGAAGTTAAAGGTCTTCAAGCTACAATAGTAGTTTGAGATAGGAGATGCAGGTAGCTTGGAATGTAGAAACAAGTGTTTCAATGGTGTGCGACACAGAGAAACTAGTGGAAAAAGATGACTTTTTGGGACCTGGGTATGGAAATGTAAGCTTTAGGAGGAAAATAACTCTTTTCTGAGTATTTTTGAAAAAATCCATTTTTTCAGCTCAAAACATGCATGGATTCTGAATTTGGGGTCAAAAAGAGTACTTTTGACTCTAAAAAATAACGGGAGGTCCATTCTTAGTTGTTATGATGAGTTTTTTAACTTTTTTGAAATTTTGAATTTTTGGGCCTAACTAAGTTATGAGATTCCTTCTCTCTCTAAAGACTACTCATTAAATAAGGGGGAAATATGTCCCCTCTCCCCCCCTTCAGCCTAGTATTTTATAGGGCATAGACTGTGGCCACCACCCTTTTCCGATTGGTCCATCACTAATCACTCCTTAATCTAAAAGGCCCATGCAGGGTTCATTTTTTCCCTAATGCGTATTATTATATTTTTGTGAAATTCCCACCTTTTCATGTAATGGCCAGTTAGTCCTTGAGCCTCCAAGAACACATAATAAGTTTTTTTTGGATTTTTCTCAATTTCCATAGGTAGCTATTTTTAAAGATAAAACCAAGTTATAGTGTGAAGAGGGCCAAAAGCCATGTACATAAGTCACTAAAGCTCATCTTAAAAGGGATCTTCTCCATTGTGTACTTGGTTTTAGAGATTGGTTGGATTTTTTTGTAAAAAAACCAAATTTTGAGGGTGTTTTATATTCCATCTATTGGTTCTTACCTTGGTTTTGTTGGAGTTAGATGTCTGCGGAAGCATGCAAACAACACCAAGAACAAGAAGAAGCTTGGAGCACAACAGACAATACTGAATGTATTAACACTATAATGTATAAAGATAAGTAATCCGTTAGGGCAATAGGCATATATACAAGCCGGGGAAAAAACCTCCTAAAGAGGGAAAAAAGTGCCCCGGAGGTCCTACTGTGTTCACACACATCACTACCTAAATATATCAACAAATCCCCCCTAGGAGTGATGCGGTGAACAAAGAGCTGGCACTCATGTATAAGGAAGTGCCAAGCTATGTGGGATCAATCCACAAAAGGAAGTAAGCCCAAAGCTTTGCAAAAAGCTTCAAACTTCTCCCTTGGTAGAGCCTTCGTGAAAAGGTCTGCAATGTTCTCCTACATGGGCACATATGCCAAGCTGATCTCTCCAACATAGAACCTCTCCCTGACATAATGATAATGCACCTCAATGTGCTTAGTGCGAGCATGAAACAGAGGGTTCCTCACAACTACTAATGCACTATGACTGTCAGTGAAGATGGTAGTGGTAGAAGACTGACCAACACCCAAATCAACCATAAGGCGTCTAAGCCACACACACTCAACAATCACTATGAAAGCTACCCTATACTCAGCCTCACAACTGAATGTGGCCACAGTAGGCTGCTTCTTGCTCAACCAAGATATACATGAGCTACCAAGCATGAAGCAAAAGCCACTAGTGGACACACGAGTGTCATAGCAACTGGCCCAATCACTATCAAAAAAAGCATGCAAATCTCGCAGTAGTGATCCCCCCTTTGGATAAAACAATCCAAGTAGCCTGGTACCACTCAAGTAGTGAAATATGCGCTTAACCGCCTGCCAATGCTTGACACCTAGGCAATGCATAAACCTGCTCATCTCTAAGATAGCAAACTGAATATCAGACTCAATTGTAAACCTATCTCCATAGGAGTGACAATAGACTTACAGTCTTCAAGGCCAAAATGCTACAATAATGTGTCAATATATTTCATTTGACACAAAATCATTCCACCATCAACGTGCATAAATTAAATGCCCAAAATAATGATGCAAATGCCCCAAATCAGACATCACAAATGAGGCATGCAAATGAGCCTTAAAATAAAAAATGTGCTTCTCATGAGGTCCAATGAATAGCACGTCATCAACATTCATAACAATGTTCAGAAGTACATCATTAGCACGCTTAACATAGAAGGTGCTTTCACTTGGACTGTTCTCAAAACCACGTGCAATCAAATAGGCATGTATCTTTTCATACCAAGCATGTGGTGCTTTCTTTAAACCATATAATGCCTTCTTTAACTTGCACACCTGGTTTTCATGGCCTTTCTGCACAAAGCCATGGGGTTGAAAAACATACACTTCTTCATGCAAGTCACCATTCAGAAATGATGTTTTGATGTCTGATTGATGTACATTCCAACCTTGATGAGTTGCAAGTGCACAGATGCTACGAACTGTAGTCATTCAACAAGTAGGAGCAAAGGTCTCATCAAAGTCAATGCCTCTTTTTTGAGCATAACCCTTTGCCACAAGCCTGACCTTATACCTGTCAACTGTTCCATCAGGCTTATGCTTAAGCTTGTATACCCACTTAGTGCCAATGGCCTTCTTGCGAGGAGGCGTCACATAAAGACTAGGTACCATTTTTCATGATAGCATCATATTCAAATTGCATTGTAGCCATCCAATGTTTAGAATTTTGTGCTTCAGCAAACAAAATAGGCTCAATCTTATCACAGAGACTAGCGACAACCATGACATATCAATCTGATTCAAAATAGGCATTATGAGAACCTGAACGAGTATCGTATGAGAGAGGTGCATCTAATTTGTTGTCATGTAAAGTCTGCACCAGCCATTTTGGCATAGTTTTTGCCTCCTCAATATCAGCTCTCAGCAAGTGCATCATGTAAATCTGCATCAGAAATAGAATGATCTGCATCATCACTTGAAACCTATAAAGGTTGAGAAGTTGCATCATTAGGACTAGCACTAGACTACCCACATGTAAAAAGAGGAAGCAAAGTATCATATATGTCTTTGGACCTAACATATGTCTCTTTTGTACATGAAAGTAAAGGCTGAATGTCATCTTCCACAAAAACAACATCACAACTAACCAAAATGCATTTAGTCTATGGATGATATAGACGATAGTCTTTGCTTTTAGAACTATACCCCAAAAAAAACCTTTTACTGCTTTATCGTCCAATTTCCTGCGATGTTGTTCAAGCACTAATGCATATGATAGACAACCAAAAACACATAGATGAACAGCAAATGTCTTACGACCATGGCAAGCCTCATATGGAGTGATAGACTGCATTGCTTTGGTGGGACACCTGTTAAGTACATATGTTGCACACATGACAACCTCAAGCCAGAAACTATGTGGTAAAGCTTGACTCTTTGACCGTACACCTCACCATCTCCATGAGTGACCTGTTCTTCCGTTTAGCAACTCCATTCTATTGAGGTGTATACGACACTGTACACTGATGTTTTATCCCATGTTTAGCTAGAAGTGCATTAAAGTTAGAAGACATATATTCCCCCCCTTGATAAGAAAGGAGCATGCCCATTTTACATGCTGACAAATTTTCAACAAAAACCAAAAACTTTTTGAAGCACATAAACACTTCGGCCGTTGCCTTCAATGGATATACCCATGAGTGCCTAGAAAAATCATCAATGAAAGTCATGAAGTAAAGATAGTTTCCAAAAGAGGGTGTCTGCATAGGACCACAAACATCACTGTGAACAAGCTGCAATTTCTGAGTAGCTCGAACTAAACCATCTTTTGGAAAGAAGGAATGCTGCATTTTTCCCAAAATATAGCCTTCATAGACATGTTTACCGGGTGCCTCAAGTTTGGGCAAAGAGGACACCATTTCAGATTTTGACAGGCATAGCAAACTAGCAAAATTCACATGACCAAAGCGTGCATGCAAAAGCTTTACATCTAACATAGCTTGAGAATCATGTACTCTATAAGAAAATAACAGCACAACGGAATAGACCTGTAGATAGAGTTGAGAGAAAAACGAAGACAAAGATAGACGCAGACTGAGAGATAGAGAACTCAAATTCTCAGATTGCCGAGCGTAATGGAGTTACAATGATGGTGCTATCCACTCGTGCGCTCCCACTATGGAGCTTAGATGGCGATCTAGACAGACTCTAGATGAAGGGCTTACTAGTGCGCAATGCTATGTAAAGCTCAACCTGGGCCGTGCTTATATAGCTTTTACAAGGCGGTTCTGTATAGATAAACGTAGTCGGGAGATACAAAATAGTCGGTAAAATATATGATCCAACAATATCTCCACGACCAGAAGTCCTACCGTCTCGGCCCTACGGGACAGGGGGATAGGCCCCCCAGACCTCGTAGAAGGGGGCCCCTCTGCACTCCCCCCATTAGGGTTCTATGGGGGAACCGCGCGATGCCACAGGGCCTTTATTTTCACCTTAAATGGCAATCCAATGGCTGGAAGTTTATGCCCTACCTAACCTAATGGCTAGGCTCACAAAGGTCATCTACAACCATCAACGATCACACATAGACCTCATCTAACTTGGAAGTTAGGGTTCCACAAATGTCCGGGCTCTCATAATGGCTTCTCCTCATAATGGGGGCCTTACAACTTAGAGCACCATGGATCATTTGTGGTCACATGAGGGTGGAGTATTGAGCATATCTAACATACTCCACATGCTGAATCATTCACAGATTTTTCAAAGTCTATGAGCTTATACAACCCACGACATAAAATGCCAAAAGCAATAATCACATCGCCATTTGACAGATGTTGAGGGGTATATGGTCCTTTTACAAGTGTTATCTCCATCTGTTTGTGTCTATGTTCCTTGTTCAATTTTTATATACTTTAATGTTATTTTTGTAAGACAAGGTGCACACATCACCTAAAAATGGAAGATTTCCACGTGGGGGATCATTGTCTCCGATCAAGAGAGCTGCAAGGAGTTGCGAGGCAACAACAAAAAGGGAAGAAGAATGTTAGAGATGAAGGATTTTTGGGGAAGCAAGTTAGGGCTAAAGGGAAATGAAATTGTACCATTTCTAGTCATATGGCTGGGGTTATGTGATGTTTCATGCACATTCCAATTATCAAAGAAAGGGATATTTTCTCCTTACCTTGAGGAATTCATGCTTGCTTTGCTAGAAAATATTTGTCTTAAAAGCTCAAAGACAACAACTTGATCACTGATATCTTTGGTTTGAAAAATTTATGAAGTTCACCTCTCCTCAAAATTGACCAAAAGTGGCTTCATTATGGCTGATGGAACATATCTATTTGGCGAATCCTCCATCGTGGAATCTGGACCAATGCCAAAGCTAATAAAATCTATGGGGCCCCTCATTGGTGTAAGCATTGCATCCGTGGTATGGAGGATCTTGGTCACCTCTTCTTCTTGTGCCCTAGAAGCATCTTGATCTGGCAGTCTTGCACCAAGATTTTGAGCTTAAGAAGGCAAATCAAGTGGAAATAAGCACTACTTGGAGAAACTATTGGTTTCTCTTCTGCGTTGGGGAATGCCATCAGAGGGGAAATGCTTTGGAAGATACAGAAAGAAAGATGTGCAATCAACTTTGATGGCCACCACAAAGAGTGGTCAATTGAAAAATCCCTATACATGTTAGGTAGAAGAATACATAATTGTAAAAATCCTCTGCCTTTTAGACACCATAGGATGTTTGTCTTGGAAAATGACAAGATTAAAAGTAATTGGTTCGCTCACGAAGGCGACCAAAAAATCATTAGGCTTCTCAGCAAATCTCTTTAAAACTTTTGTATCCCATCTAATCCTAGGTATCTTACCTGTATGGATTGGTCATAGTGTTCGGGCCATTATACCCCTGCTTTGTGGGATAAAGGGGATCTCAACGGCACTACGTCCAGTCATTGTAATTGTGTTCTTTTATTAATTCAAGCATGGGAGAGTAGGCCACGTATGAACTCCTTTTATATAAAAAAAGGAAGACAATGTATGATTGGTTCGATTCCAGTCCCCACAATTTTACAGCCATCTCCAGTACCCAAATCTGTTTATTATGTTTTATTACTCTCAGGTCAAGTATATTGGCATGGTGGTCACTTACAATTTCTTATTCACATATCAGTAAATCAAGTTTGGATGACTCATGATTATTAATCTTTGATCGGATAAACACTTTATTTGTCTGAGAAGGATGCTTTGAAAAATTGAGTCTAATGCTCAAACATATTTCTTGTTATAAAGTTTCTATGATCTTTTGCAAGATGAACAGATGAATAGGTTTTCAGTCATTCACATATTTCTTTTTCTAAAGTTTCTATGGTCTTTTATAAGATGAGTAAGTCACCATATTCATCATCATTATCATCAGATAACAGATTATTTTCATGGTCCATTTCAAATATGAAATGATTTGACTGTGCACCGTAATCCATGATCTACAGTTTCCATGGACATTTGCAAGAGGAACAAGTCATTGGATTTTCCTTCATCAAAATGTTCCATGCCCTAAAGCTTTTGTGGTTTTCTACAGGATGGACAACTCCTTGGATTCAACATCATCATTAGGTAGCACATAGTCTAATGATGGTCTATTCCAGCTGCGAAGTGTTATGAAAAAATAAGTTTATTCTTGGTCTATTCCAAGCATGAGATGGAAGAACGGTTGACTTTAGATCACCAACATCTGGAAGCACATAGTTCAATGGTGTGCTACTTCAACTATGAAATGCTACAAAAGATTGACTTTGAAACACTAAAGTCCTGCAAATGGATCCATGATCCATTTCAAGTAGAAACTTCTGTCTTTATCCGAACATGGCCGGCGTTCTTCAGTCTGCTTGGTGCTTGGCAAGATGAGATTGTAAACCACCCCCCCCCCCCCCCCCCCCCCCCCCCCCCCCCCCAATTTCTATGGTCTGGATTGATGGAGACTCATCTCCTGACATTCCATATTTCCTTGTTTGCAAGACATTTCCTATATACCAGTCATTCTCTTTACGTAATTTATTTCTCTCATAGACTATTCTATACATTTGTCCATGTTCCCATCAGGAAAGACTATCTCTCCCTCTCCAGTGCTGACTTATGTATTTGAATTATGAGTATGTGCAATGGTATGTTGCAAAATGGCTAATGATGTGTGCATATTCATTTTAGAAAGGAATTCTTAGCCCCCAAAAAATGAGTACTATTGTATATGTACTTTTGCTTTTAGCCACATGTAAGTCTGCAAGCATGTCTCATGTCAACAGGCAAAGTGCTCTACTGTCTTGAATTTTCTGCATAATTTTCAAATCAAGGTACATCATATGGGGGGCTGGATTTGACAAGAACTGTGCAGACAAGGTATGTATGTATGCTGAATATTTTGATCCTCCTCCCAAGACAACATAGGATGCTTCCTACCAAGGAGAGCTTTATTGTATCATTGCATCTCATTCTGGTTTTCAATGAAGTTTGCATGCAAGGAGCACCCAAATCACCAGGGGGTGGGAGTATGTGCCTTCTGTGTCAGGGAAAAGCTTCTTCTTTGCATCAGAAGCTTGAACAAAACAGACGGCAAAGATGAAAGGAATGCATCGTCTGATAAAGCAAGCACTCCCAGCACAAGTCGGGACAACGAGAAAGAAGTTTCCTCCTCGATCAAGGGTACTCGAGACACCGATGGAGCTAAGCACAAGAGAGGCATTTCTGATCTACAGTATTATGGCAGTAATTCTGTGTGTGACCGTTCCAAGGAAGAGGGAAGCAAGCAACACGGACACGGGAGAAACAAGTTCTACTATTCGCCAAGGTCTTCTGCTTCTGCATCAACAGCTCTTGAGAGACAGGAGGATCCTATCTCATTGCTATCCACTAAATGCTTGCTTGACAGCACCCATGAAGTCAGTAGCAAGAGTGCAGATACCAACCAGGAGAATTTTTCGTTTGTCTCGGTACCGGCCTCTCCGACCATGTTCCCAAGGGCTTCATCAAAGTTTGTTTCTGTACATCGACCATCGCTGTCGGTGGATACCGGGCATGTCTGTCCCCGCTCTCTCTTCCCTTCTCATGCCTTAAGCTCTTTGTCTTCCATTCATCCCCGCGCTTCAGAGCCCCGGAATTTCCCATGCGATCTTCGATCTCCTCAAGGCCAGCGGCCCATCGTCGCCTCTTCAATGAGCTCGCGAATCAGCACAACTCATTCCGAACAGGTCTGCCAGAGAAGCGGGCAGTGGTCGATCTCAACGAAGCGCGAACCGATCTGGACATCAGTGCTGCGTAAGCTACAGCATCTCCGTGCCAAGCGCGTTGCTGAGAAGGATCAACAGGACAACGGGCTGATCTCTTGTCGGCCCTCATCCGCGTCGTATTTCGATTTTCATCGTCATAGCTCCAGCTCTAGGCCTGGTGGTTCAGTCGATTTCAACGATTTGCAGGCTCCTACACCGACTCTACCTCGCAGTTCGGGAAGGGAAGCCGTGAAGTCTGCGCAAAGAGACTGCAACAGAAAGGGAGTTAGTGACGGTGAGTGGGTCTTGCGGAGGTTTTCTGAGGCGACCTCTTCTGATAATCTACAAGATCTTACATCGAGTCCACCAGGGAGCACACGAATGGAGGCTGTGAAATTCATACAAAGAGATTGGAACAGAAGGCGAGGGGATGGAGATGAATGGGTTTCCTGGTACGCTAGCACAAACCCACTTTATCAGAGTACAACGAGGGCTGATCTCCATAGCTGGCATTATCGGAACAAATCAGCAAGCTCTTTGCAGAAGCAACAGCCAAGGGAAAATGGTAAGCTCCTCAGATTCTATCTCACACCTACCGGCTTCTGCTCAAGCATGGCACCATAGAAGGAAAATCATCTCACAATTACGAACTCATAATCAGCTCTATATTCATATATTCACTTGAAAACATCTATTTTATCTGTAAACTCTTATACACAGACTGTCAGCAACCATGGCAATCTGTTGAATGTTGAGTGCTGATTAGTCGAAGCCATGGTCGACATTTTATGCTGATGTACTTAATATTTGAGGCCACATCTTAGATTTACCTTTACACTCACAATGGGATGCAAAGCCTAGCATCAAATTTATGAATAACTGATCTTGCGTTTCAATACTAGTTAATTTGAGTGATAAGCATTATACTCTGTTTAATCTGAGTGATAAGCATTATAATCTGTTTAATCTGAGCGATAAGCATTATAATCAGTTTTCCTTATCAATACCTTATGGAATTTCCGGGTTCTTATTGATTAAGATAATTGGCTTTCACTTCATATGAAGGGTGATATGATATGTCATTGAGGATCATAGTTTTTTCTTAGAAATTTCAGAAGTGTGTCAAGCTTTTGAGAGGCTTGATTGTCGTTACATCGAATGTACTTATAGATCAAAAGTATGCCCTTAAGTGTTTAATGCGATGACGAAGTGTTCATTTGCAATTGGGAAGGTAGACAAATATGATTTCAGGCGTTCGAATTTTATGGTTTTTAGAGACATATATTCAGATTCTACAAAAGGCCAATTTTTTTTTTTAAAGATTTGTGTACTCTTAAGAAGATGGGGGCATGTAGTGCAAACTCGCAGGAATCCAGTTTCATTAATGGAAAGATCATAGTTTCTAAGTCTTCCGAGTAGGATAGAAGAATACCATTTCTATTTGTGATCATGGCATCCCAGCAAACCTATGAGCTGAAAAATTGATTTATTTGCAGAAAAATCAAGAGCGAATGCCATCAAGAGACCTTTCTATTCACGTCCAATACCCTTTCTTTTTGAGAGTACAATGAATAGAAACACACTCACACACCCAACCTCATAAGCTAGAGGCACTCATCTGTGAGGAACTCATAGATACATGTCCAGCCAAGACTTGAACTTAGGACTTCTTCCTAGAGACTCAAGGTGTCAAACCACTTGGCTACGGGGGCATGGACTCCATCCAATACTTTTACAAATTCACTTGTTTTAGAATTTCAATCATGGCTGGAATGATCTGATGCGGGATCAGAAACAACCTTTCTTGACACCATAATTTTACATCCGCGGCCTACTAACTATGAGATCAATGAGTAGGTTTTAGTGTTTTACTCGCATCACAAATGTATTTTGAGTATTCAATTGCTTTTCAAACTCTTATTTCACTGTCAGTCTAAAACATATCATTAAGCTTTTTTCCTGTTTGTATCTCGATCTCATTTCCTAGGTTGCATGGTTTGTTGAGATATCAAGCTCAACATGTGATGATCTAGGATGACATGTATCACTTTTTCATTTCTCTGACATGTATAGTGGTCACACTCGTATATGTCTTGGATACTTCATTGAGCCTTACTAGATTTATCTACCCAAAGTGATGACACATTTGTTTTCTTGCCAACTCACTCATTCATGGACATTAGGATTTTTCTTGTGTACTTTTTTTATATATATTTCACTAGTTGTATTGTTGTTTTAGGTCATCCTTGTATATTTCTTTTATGTAATAGAAGAAGAAGATCATTCTTCCTTGCCTCAATCAATGTATGAGCTCTCTTCCTTATCTCCTTCCTCCTAACATGGTTCCCATTCTCGCGTAGGTTGAGTGGTACATATTTCTGTTTCTTGATAATATGGTAATTGTGGACCGCAAATAGAGATATTCAATTGTCGATAGCTCTTCTCTATCAAATCCATTGAGGCCAACGTACTATAATCATAGACAAAGATATAGTTGACAATGGACATCAGATATCCTGCCCTTCTTTTGCCTAGAGGAGGATATAATTTTCTATTTTCATTTTCTCCTCATCACTAAATGTAGAGAACGGCCATGGAAACAAGTATTCATCAATATAAAGGAAAAATTTGCAAATATTCTCTAAGGAGTGGTGGGCTGGCAAAGGCGACAAACCCTCCAAAGAGATGTGCCGCATCCTTAAAAGGAAACAAAACAAAGAATCGATCCCCCTATTGCTAGACTCAAATGGCGATGTATGCAATACAAAAGAAGAAAATTTCGGGATCATTGAAGAGCACTTTACGAGACTCCTAGGGATCTCAGACTCCCTCTCCCACCATAGACGGAACTGCATGGTAGCCATATCTAGGGTATCATCTCATAAGATCCCACACAACCTTCGTTCCTTTCTTGATGCCCCTATCTCGGAAGAAGAAATCATTGAAGTCATTGATGCCCTCCCTAGTGGTAAAAGCCCGGGGTCGGACGTGCTCACTAATGAGTTCTTTAAGTCCTTCAAGTTGGTGATTGCCACCCCTCTTCGTCTGGTGTGGCAAGAGGTGCTTGAGTTTGGCACGCTTCCAACTTGCCTCAACAATGGCATCATCAAGTTAATACACAAAAAAGGGGAAAATAATAGAATTGAGAACTAGCACCCGACCACGATGCTCCAAATGGGATATAAGATCATTGCCAAAGTCATAGCCAACATAATTTCCAGCCATCTAAGAGCATGGTTAAGCGAGGACCAAAAAGGTTTCATCAAAGGCAGGTCAATATTGGAAGCCATTATAGATATTTGGGAAGGTCTCGACTTTGCAAATGAGTCAAGACAAGATGTGCTTTTCCTCAATTGACAAAGTTTATGATAGGCTGGAATGGGACTATATTCTACAGTCACTTAAAGATCTCATATGCATTAAAAAATTCACCAAGATGATCTCGACCCTTGTGGGAAACGCATTGACTCAAATTAATGTTAATGGCCAACTTTCGAAGGTGATCAAACTAAGAAGATCGATTAGACAAGGGTGCCCATTGGCTCCGCTTCTCTTTGCCATTGCCACAGAAGGGCTTAGCCGACTGTTGGAACAACAGGTGGTTGCAGGTAATATCAAAGGCCTCTGATTGCCTCATGACCACAACCAGATCACCATGAGACTTTTTGCCAATGATATGAATGCATTTGTCCACAATGATAGTACCAGCCTAGGGATGTTTTGGAGGTGCCTGGATACTTTCTGCGAAGCCTCTGGATCCAAAATCAATCACTCCAAGACCGCTTTCAGAGCTATTGTCGGGATCCAGCATGACCTTCTCTTTGATCATGGCTCTCAAAGCATTCCTTAGGGCCAAATTTTCTGGCTTCTTGGGATTCCCTTGGGATTTGGTATCTCGATGGAGCAGGGTGGAGCTGGGTCCTGGCCAGACTTGAAAGCAAGTTAAAATATTGGAGAGGTATGCAAATCAATCTTGCTGGTCGCACAATGGTTATCAACATGTTCCTCATTTCATCGACCATTTACTTACTCTCTTGTTGGACACCGAAAGAGCAAGAGCTGTCCAAATTAGAAAGTATTTGCATAAACTTCCTTTGGACGGGCGACCCCAATAGGAGGTGGTGCCTAAAATCAAGTGGTCCATGTGCACCAGTGAAAGAGATAGTGGGGGCCTTGGCATTTTGGAAATTGGATGCATGGCTAACAAACGTGCAACAAAATGGATGATTAAGGCATGGTGCAACGGGGAGGCCTCGTGGGCCAAGTTGATCTTTAGAAACAAGAATGTGTTGACTTTCGTGGGATTCTTGAATTGAAATAATCTTGACATTCTGACCCTTTTTCCTCGATCCCGATCTTCTTGAAAGGCTCGAATCTTGTGTTCTCCCTATGGAAGAGTTGGAATAAAGTCAAAAGCTTCACAAGAATAAGTGAAGATTGGAAGTCGTGGGCACTAGTCCCCTTCACTTGTACTTTTTTTTTTAATTACTTCAAGTTGGGGAGAGTAGACTAAGGCCGAACTTCCTTTATATAAACAAAAGTATTCATCAATAGCTTAAATCTATTGCTTCCGCATATCTCACAAATGAAGTTCCAAATTTTACGTTCTTTCTCATTTGGATGCATCTTGATATCTCGTTTCAATTTTTCATGTGGAATTTATATGAATTATATCTATTAAAATTACAATTGAAGTCATTGAAATGGGTGATCACGATAATAAACTAATCGGAGGATGAAGAGCTACATATACACATGTATTGAACCGACATTTCTGTCTTTGGTTCTATACATATGATTGCAAATTCTTTAAAATTTTTCCATCTTATTTCAAGTACCCCCAAGTATATCACCATATAATTCAAATATCATATGATTACTTAGGATATGAATGAGAAAATTAGCACATAATGATTTATATCATGTTTTGCAAGCTGGAACGCACGTCGCACTTTTCATAATATCTGATACATGAGCCTTATTGATCTTTGTATAAAATAAAAGTTCCGTTTTTTCTTCGTTAGGTTCGGTTGTGGCTACTGTGATGTCCAGCCATTAGTCACACACATACACTAGGAACTGGTTTTGTTCTAGATAGTCAATTTGATTATTTAATGTTCTACCTACCAAACCATGCTTATTCTGAAACTATTCATCACAAAGTCAAAGCTACAACTGAATATCGAACTCTTGGAGTTAGACGGCTGCGGAAGCACGTGAATAGCTCAAGGAAGAAGAAGTAGCTTCGAGCACAACACACAATACTGAAAAGTATTACTAGAGAATATACAAAGATAAGTAGCCCATAAGGGCAATAAGCGTATATACAAGCCGAGGGAAAGAAAACTCCTAAAGAGGGAAAAAAGTGACCCGGCGGTCCCAGAGTGATCATGCACATCACTACCTAAATATATCAACAAATCCCCCCTAGGAGTGATGCGGTGAACAAGTAGTTGGCACTCATGTATAAGGAAGTGCCAAGCTATGTGGAAATCACTCCACAAAAGGAAGTAAGCCCAAAGCTTCACAGAAAGCTTCATACTTCTCCCTAGGCAGAGCCTTCGTGAAAAGGTCTGCAATGTTCTCCTGCGTGGGCACATATGCCACGCTAATTTCCCCAACAGAGAACCTCTCCCTGACATAATGATAATGCATGTCAATGTGCTTAGTGCGGGGGAACACAGGGTTCCTCGCAATTGCCAATGCACTCTAATTGTCAGTGAAAATGGTGGTGGCAGAAGACTGACCAACACACAAATCAGCCATAAGGCGTCTGAGCCACACACACTCAACAATCACTGTGAAAGCTTCCCTATACTCAGCCTCACAACTAGAATTGGCCGCAGTAGGCTACTTCTTGCTCAACAAAGATATACATGAGCTACCAAGCATGAAGCAAAAGCCACTAGTGGACACATGAGTGTCATAGCAACCAACCTAGTCTGAGTCAGAAAAAGCATGCAAATCTAGCGGTAGTGATCCCCCCTTGCGATAAAACAACCCAAGTAGCCGAGTACCACTCAAGTAGCGAAAGGTGCGCTTAACCGCCTCCCAGTGCTTGACACCTGGGCAATGCATAAACCTGCTCATCTATGAGACAACAAACTGAATATCTAACTGAGTAATGCATAAGTAAATGAGGCATCCAACAGCCTGCTGATAGAGGACAACATCAAATGCATCTCCAACATCATGAAGACTCAATCCTAAACCTGTCTCCATAGGAGTGGCAATAGGCTTACAGTCTTCAAGGCCAAAACGTTGCAATAATGTGTCAATATATACTTGCATAAACTCAATGCCCAAATAGTGATGCAAATGCCCCAAATCAGACATCTCAAATGAGGCATGCAAATCAGCCTTAAAATCAGCAATATACTTCTCAATAGGACTAGTGAGAAGCATGTCATCAACATAGACAACAATGATCAGAAGCACATCATTTGCACGCTTAGCATATAAGGTGCTTTCAGTTGGACTGTTCTCAAAACCATGTGCAAACAGATAGGCAAATATCTTCTCATACCAAGCACGTGGTGCTTGCTTTAAGCCATATAATGCCTTCTTTAACCTGCACACATAGGTTTCATGCCCTTTTTGCACAAAGCCATGGGGCTGAAAACATACACTTCTTCATGCAAGTCACCATTCAGAAATGCAGTTTTAATGTCCAACTGATGTACATTCCAACCATGATGAGCTGCAAGTGCACATATGCTCCGAAGAGTAGTCATACATCATGTAGGTACAAAGGTCTCATCAAAATCAATGCCTCTTTCTTGTGCATAACCCTTTGCAACAAGCCTCGCCTTATACCTATCAACTGTTCCATCAGGCTTACGCTTTAGCTTGTAAACCCACTTAGTGCCAATGGCCTTCTTGCCAGGAGGCAAGTCACATAAAGACCAAGTACCATTCTTCATTATAGCATCATATTCAGATTGCATAGCAACCATCCAATTTTTTGAATTTTGTGCTTTGTCAAATGAAACAGGCTCATTCTCATCACACAGACTAGATGCAGCCATAGCATAACAATATGATGCAAAAGAGGCACTGTGAGAGCCTGATCGAGTACGATATGAGAGAGATGCGTCTAATTTGCTATCACACAAAGTGTGCACCAGCCATTTTGGCATAGTTTTTGCCTCCTCAATGTTAGCTCTCTCGTGAATAAGTGCATCATGTAAATCTGCATAAGCAATGGGATGATCTGCATCATCACATGAAACCTGCAAGGGTTGAGAAGTTGCCTCATTAGGACCAGCATTAGACTATCCACCTGTAAAAAGAAGCAACAAAGTATCATAGATGTCTTTGGAGCTAACAGATGTCTCCTTAGTACATGAAAGCAATGGCTGAATAGCATCTTCCAGAAAAACAACATCATACTTGACCAGAATGCGTTTAGTCTGTGGATGATACAGACGATAGCCTTTACTTTCAGAACTGTACCCAACAAAAATACATTTTACTGCTTTATCATCCAATTTTTTGCAATGTTGTTCAGGCACTAATGCATATGCCAAACAACCAAAAACATGCAAATGAGCAACAAATGGCCTGCGAGCATGCCAAACCTCATATGGAGTGATACACTGCAGCACTTTAGTGGGACACCTGTTAGGTAAATATGCTGCACACATGATAGCCTCAAGCCAGAAACTATGTCGTAAGGCCTGACTCTTGACCATACACCTCGCCATCTCCATGAGTGACCTGTTCTTTCATTCAACAACTCCATTCTATTGAGGTGTATATGGCACTGTACACTGGTGTTTTATCCCACGTTCAACCAGAAAAGTATTAAAATCAGAAGACATATATTCCCCCCCTTGATCTGAACAGAGGGTGCCTATTTTACATGCTAACAGATTTTTAGCCAAAACCAAAAACTGTTTGAAGCACATGAACACTTCAAATTTTGCCTTCAATGGATATACCCATGCATGCCTGGAAAAATCATAAATGGAAGTCACGAAGTAAAGATAATTTCCAAAAGAAGGTGTCTGCATAGGACCACATACATCACTATGTACAAGCTGGAATTTCTGAGTAGCTTGAACTGAACCATCTTTTGGAAATGAGGAACGTTGCATTTTG
This sequence comes from Ceratopteris richardii, assembly GCA_020310875.1. Lineage (NCBI taxonomy): Eukaryota > Viridiplantae > Streptophyta > Polypodiopsida > Polypodiales > Pteridaceae > Ceratopteris > Ceratopteris richardii. The sequence goes on from CM035436.1 coordinate 66,071,341, forward strand.
CCCAAAATATAGCCTTCACGAACATGTTTTCTAGGTGCCTCAAGTTTGGGCAAAGAGGACACCATTTCAAATTTCTGCAAGCATAGCAAACTAGCAAAATTCAGATGACCAAAGCGTGCATGCCAAAGCTTTGCATGTGACATAGCCTAAGAATCGTGTACTGCACATGCTGAATCATTCATAGATCTTTCATAGTCTATGAGCTTATAGAGCCTACAACATAAAAGGCCAGAAGCAATAATCACATCCCCATTTGATAGATCATGAACTGTACACCTGTCATCAACAAATTTCACATCCAAGGTAATCTTGGATAATGCAAAAACTCATAACAGGTTCTTCTTGATCCCTGGCTCAAATGAAGCATCTAAAAAAGTGAAAGAACTACCATCAACAGTAGTCAAAATGATCTTACCAACTCCCATAACAGGATAAGAGGAGTTGTTGGCACATGTAACAGTATTCCCTGTAGGGGCAGGCTCAAGTCAAGAGAAGAAACTATGCTACGAGGTAATATGTTTGGTCGTCCCACTGTCAAAGTGCCAAACATCTGAGTCTACTACAGACATGCACTACTCATGTGAAGATGGGTCAAAACTACAAACAATAGTAAATGCCCGTTCTTCTTCCTACACAAGATTAGCAAAATCTATTTTTGGTGTAGAGGCTTCTGCAACAACCATTCCAGCCTCTTTCTTCTTTGTCTCTTTAGCAGCCAGTTTTGGACAATTCTTTATGATATGATCATTTCCTTTACAGTACTTGCATAACAATTACTGCTTTTCTGATTTCTTTTCATCTTTGTCTTCCCTCTTCGATTGTGCAAAATTAGCAGATTTCTTCTTACTAGTTGAAGAGCTCCATTTTCCTTTGCCCTTTTGACTAGCCATGAATGCTTGATCTGCAACTCGCATAATGGACGTGTTCTGCCTGGACTTATCTTCCTGCAACAGAATAGAGACTAACTCCTCGAATGACAAGGCATTTGAATTTCCTTTCATCATCAACCGAAGAGTAGAAGCAAAAAATTGATATGAATCAAGAAGACTATTCAGAACGGTCTGTACAAGTGAGCTATCTAGTATAACCTCATCAGCAAAAATCAATTGTTCCTTCAAGTATTTGATCTTTGTTAGAAAACTATCCATAGAATCACCTTCATTCATGTGCTCACTCTCCAACTGTTTTCGGAGGTAAGCAACACGAACCTCATTCCTAGCTTAGTACAATGTAGTAAGTGTATCCCAAGCATCCTTAACTGTTCTACAAGAGCGAATGTGAGGAATAATGGCACGTTTGATACACAAAGCTATCAATGCATGTGCCTGGGCATCTCTACCATCCCAACGAATTTGCTATGCAGTAGGTGCAGCAGAAAGCACAACACGAACAAGAATATGCAGAATATCATCATCTTCGATACCTTTTGCATCAGCTTCAGTACCTACAGTTGTAACAATTGCAGGTGTGGTAGGACGTTTTTCAACACCCTGCACAATGTTCCACAGTCCTTTTGCAACCAATACATCGCATCATATAAGCCCACAATGGGTAGTTGGTACCATCCAACTTATTCTCAACAGCCAATATACGAAATACATCACTGCTTTCAGCCATGGCCGATGACTAAAATACCTTGATGTAGAAAATTGATTGTATCTCAAAAAGTTGAATGGAACTGCCCATACGAGTTCTACTAAACCTGTTGCAGACTTCGAGATGCTTATAGTGGCGAACCGAAACAGGTATATACCTTTGGCACAAAAAGATGAAATAGCCTACACAAGCGTTTTGATAGTGTGTTTTGGCACCACAGTACGAAGCTGTCTTGATCTCGAAAATATGCTGAGTATGCTCACCAAAATTCCTGCGATTGTGAGAGTGCAACCGGAGAGGTGTCGACGACGCCCTAAATGAGGCGGCGACCTGCTCTGATACCAATTGTTGGAGTTAGATGTCTAGGGAAGCACGCGAACAGCTCAAGGAAGAAGAAGTAGCTCGGATCACAACACACAATACTGAAAGTATTACTAGAGAATGTACAAAGATAAGTAGCCCATTAGGGCAATAAGCGTATATACAAGCCGGGGAAAAAAAACTCCTAAAGAGAGAAAAAAGTGCCCCGGCGGTCCTAGAGTGATCACACACATCACTACCTAGATATATCAACACGGACCACTTTATGAAGACATTAATAGTGGTAAGTTGTTTCATGCTTAAAGCTTGAAGATCCTATTTGGAACTGATATGCATATGTCTCTTGTATTTGGGTGTATAACCCTCTATACCTATCTTCAACGTCGATATGTTGATGGTGTCCCACTCATGCAGAAATACAAAAAGCAAATTGTGATGATGTATCCCACAATTGAAACCAAGTGCATTTGGAGTTTTTTGAATTGTCGTTACTCTAGGAATTATTGTTTAAGAAGTTTTTAACCTTAAAAATGATGTTCTAAAATGAATCAAGAATAGCTACCTTTTTCTTATTTTTTCAAAGGAAGCTTGGTTAGATGTCTAATCTCTTAAATTATGCCTGATTTACTTGAAAGTATAAGTGAAGGTGGGTTTAGTATGCATGGAACCCCTCCTATTCCACAAAGTAGGGGTTATAGGCATGGCACCGCCAGTATTATAGAGCCTGAAGGCTCACTAGGGTAGAAATTTGGGAAGGGACAACCCTAAGGCTTTAGGTACATCTAGACTATTGAAAGGCTTATAAGCTTAGCTTAGTGATTAAGTCTCAAAGATGGGAAGGAGGTAGTCTTAGGTTCAATCCCCATATGGAGCATGGAGAGAGAGTTTTTCCCAAAGAGCCTTTGAGAAGCATCCACTCAAGTAACGTGAGTTAACTTGAGTTAAGATAGAATTATCTCAAAATGTTAGTACACCACTAGTGAGCCTTAGTGAAAATTCCTAAATTAGTGGTGAATAACACACACGTAAAAGTAACTCATGATTCTCTAGAGGTCAGGATAAGTCCCAAAATCTATGTAGAATGGAAGGTTGGGTGGAGAGCCATAGGTCATTCACTCTAGCATGGAGGTTCGGTTGTTAGAATAGTATGAGAGCAAGACCTTGGGCTCATCATCTTCTTCTTCAACCTCTCATGGATACCTTCAAATGCATATTCAGAGAATTAATAAAATGATTGACTTTCATCAAGCTCTCAATAGTAAAGGATGCAAAAATTGGACTTGGATCTGATGGCATGTTAATTGTAAAGTGATTTGGAGCCCACTTGTTGAGGACAAGAAAGCGAACTTTCTTTGGAAAATCCTCCATTGTAGTATTTAGAAAAATGTGAAAGCTTCCAAAAAAATTGTGATAAAACGATGTCATAGGGGGAGAGAAGATTAATCTCATCTCTTGTTCTCCTTCCCAAAGACTGTGTTCGTTTGGAAAAGTTTCCATGAGCATTTTAGATTGTACAACCCAATGAGATGTATCTTCCTCAACCTTCTTGAATGTGATTAGAAGCAAATCCATATGTAAAATTTGGAACGAGAGGTGCACTTGTAACCTTGGTGATTCACACCAAGAATGGTCCATAGAGACATCTCTAGAATTCTTGGCAAGAAGAATTAGGAATTTCAAAAGTTCCCCCCTTTCAAGTACCATAGAGTCTTTGTTATAGAGAATAACCAGCCCAAATGCAAGTGGCTCCCGCACAATGAGGATTGCAGAATCATTAAGCTTCTTAATTCATCTTAGAATCATTGGCGATTCATGGTCATTGGGCTTCTAAGCCTCCTTTGCATCTTTCTCTTAGATGTATCTTCTCTTATTTAATTTATTCAAGCTTTGTTGGGTTATTTTACCCCATTCATTGTATACTTGTTCTTTTATTAATTCAAGCATGAGAGACTAGGCTACTATTGAACTTACTTTTGTAAAAAAAAAAAAAAAGAAAAAAAGGAATCGACTCAAGGACCCTCTAAACCTCCTCTCCATTGATATGCATTATTTAAGATCAAGCTTTTTATGGAAATTCTAATGTTTTGTACTCAGATAGTTTTGCTTATATCCTTGTAATATTAGTTAACGTAAGTATCTGCACCAATACATCGAAATGTCCCATGTATATAAAAAAATGAGTAACAATTTGATCGATTTAGGATTCAAATTAATTTCTAGATTTCCTAAATATGACATCTTTTTTCAAGCTAATAGATGGTTGTTGTATCTATGACCCCTCATTTTATTAGTCTTTGGGTTGCTTGGAAGTATGTAAAAAGAGTGCTCCAACACCTTGTGCGGTCTAAAAAGCTCGAACTTCAAACTTTGAACTTTCAACTTCCATGCTCCTTCCAATTTCACAAATTGCTTCTACAAGGAATATAAGTCTTTTGTATCATAAATTCTAACAACATTTAGATTATATGGGTAACGTGTTTCTTAATTTATATTTATATTTAGATTTTTTAGGTATGTTTTTATTTAATGAGTTCGAGGGAAAATCTTGTGGTATTGCCATTTGAATACTTTTTATAAGCATTAATGCTGTGAAAATATAGGGTTGTTCGTACATATAATTTGTCCCTTGTTCCCTTTGGTTGGGGACAAACCTTTACCTCATGCGTAGATGAGGACCTTCTCGTTCCATTTTTGGGATTTTTAAGAGTTTTTTATTAACTTTTGTACTAGCAGTTGAAGTGTTATATATATATATATGTGTGTGTGTGTGTGTACATTGCATATTAGAGTAGCACTATGGAAGAAAAATAGTTGAATAAAAACCAACAAGGTTACGTTTCTTATAGATACCAGTCTGAAACAGTTCATCACATCTTTTATACGTTTTACTTTAATTTTGATATTCATTGAAAATCTATTGAACAAGACGCTTGGTTTTAAGACTCCTTTTTGAACATGGTTGGGGGATGGTCTAATTGTCATTTTTGAAATCGGTTGGCGTGCGGCATAAAGACATGCGTATCAACAACCTACGTATGGAAGCGAGATCGTGTTTATTGAAAGTATTCATATGTCTAAATGGAGATTTTTTTTTAGCATTTTTGTACATGGCCATTACTCTCATTATCTATATATAAATTTCCAATTTTATTTGCATGCTTTGCTTTATAAATCATTGTAAACTAATAGTGGGGAAAGTACGTTTTTAATTATGTGCTTATAAACAATGGGTGAAAAATACGTCGTGCATTTTTTTTATAGGACGTAAACGCTAAGAAGTATTATAAGTTTTTTAATATTTAAAGTTCATGTAGTACTTATCAACATGTCATGATCGAAGATTGAATAAACGAAAACTTTCCATCTTTAATTTGCATGCCATCTTTTTTTTTTTTTAATGGAGGTTCAACAAGCACCTATTCCCCGAGCTTTAACTTTGAAAAAAAAACTGTACAGGTGAATGTGCATAGTACCTTCGGGACCCCCCTATATCCTACAAAACAAGGATTAGACAATTAAGACAAGGTTAGAACTAGTTTAGACTTGCCAAACCCATAGATGTCCAACCCAGGGATTGAACACAAGACCTTCGCCTTAAGAGGTTAGTGACAAAACCAACTCACCTACGAGATGTGGACATATGAATCTCTTTTGTGGAAACTAATTTCTACCTTCAGTGAGTGCACATTTTTAATATGTATATTTTTGTGGCAAGTTGCCTCATCCAAATTTTCCAAAGCGCTTTTCCTCTAATGGCATTCCAAAGAGCGATAGAGTATTCAAACATTTTTGTGAGCAACACTTGTTTCAATGAGTCATCAAAAACAATTTATTGAGGCACCACCAAGTCTCTTTGCTCTTAGGCAAAAGAAGAATGTATGTGTGTATATGTATGTATGTATATGTGTGTATATGTATGTATGTATATGTATGTATGTATATGTATGTATGTATACGTATGCGTATATGTATGCATATATGTATGCATATATGTATGTATGTGTATGTGTGTATGTATGTGTACGTGTGTATGTATGTGTATGTATGTATGTGTATGTATGTATGTGTATGTATGTATGTGTATGTATGTATGTGTATGTGTGTATATTTGATTTCGTTTCTGATTTTCTTTTTGTTTAGTGTGGTATGCAGACTTTCACATAGATATCTGGAACACTGAATCGTTTGCCTGTCTCCCATTTTATAGTCAATCAATTACCTGCCTTGCTAACTAATTCTTACATATTTGTTTACAAATATTAAGTATCAGTTAACTATGGAGGTAGAAGAAAATTTATCTGGAAGATTCTGAAAGATGGACGAATAGTTTTAAAGGATGGGAGACAGAAACCGTCCATTCAATGCAAGTTCGTGTTCTTACCTTAGCTAAGGTAAGAACAAGAACCTGCATTGAATGGATGCTTTCTTTTTGCCCATCCTTTAAAATTGTTCTTTCATCCTTCAAAATATTCCAGATAAATTTGCTTCTCCTATTTTCCAAACGACCTAATACCTCCATAGCTAACTCGTACTTAATATTTGTATGCAAAGTTCATAAGGGAGTTAGCAGTGCAGGTATTAGGTCGACTAGAATAGGACAAGCAGATGCGTGAGGAAGATTCTAAAGGCTATGCGAACAATTCCAAAGGCTAGGTGGACAAAATATCTTCATTCAATATAGGTATGTATAATTTGGCCTTACTTTCATATATTTATGTGTGTGTGTGTGTGTATACACACACACACACACACACACACACACACACACACACACACATATATATATATATATATATATATATATATATATATATATATATATATATATATATATATATATATATATATGCATGTGGTTGTGTGTGTATAAAATGTATGTATGCACATGTAGGTATATATCTATATTTGTGTAAGTGTGTATATGCATGTATGTATGTGCATATGTATGTGTGTATATGCATGTGCATAAGTGTATGTGCGTATGTATGCGTATAAGCATATGCATGTGTATGTGTGTGTATATGTATGTATGTGCATGTATATATGTAAATGTATGTGTATATGTGTTTATGTGCATGTATATGTGTGTATATGTATGTATGTGCAGGTGTATGAGTGTGTATGTGTGTATATGTGTATACGTATGTGCATGTATATGTGTGTATGTGTGTGTATATGTATGTATGTACATATGTATATGTGTATATGCATGTATGTGCATGTGCATGTGTAAGTGTATATGCGTATGTATGTGTATGTGCATGTGCATGTGTATGTGTGTGTATATGTATGTATGTGCATGTATATATGTAAGTGTATGTGTATATGTTTGTATATGTGTGTATATGTGTGTATGTGCATTTATATGTGTATATTTATGTATGTGCATGTGTATGTGTGTGTGTGTGTATGTGCATACTTGTGTGTGTATGTCCGTGCATGTATATGTGTATATATGTGTAATTGTGCGTAAATGTACATATGTGCATATGTATGTGGATGTGTATAAACATATACGTGTATGTATATGCATGTGTATATGTATGAAACATGCATGTGCATGTGCATGCATTTCCATTTGCATCCATGCATATATGCTGCCATGCATGTGAATGTGCATATACATGTATTTAAGTATGTGTGTATGTGTAAGTGTATGTGCATATGTGTGTGTGTATGTGCATGTGTGTATGTGTATATGTGTGAACGTGCAGTATATGTGTGTGAGCTGCCGAAATGTAATAGGGAATGTAATATGAAAAAATGAAAAGTCACATGCATACCGAAAGGGCATAGCGCAACAAATGTAACTTTTGATTAATAAAGGAAGCGTGCGTGAACAGAAGGTATGTCGCCAGACTGTGGTCTCGGTGAATGCCCGAAGTGGAGCGTAGCGCAATGTTCTGATTACTCTGAGTGTTATCTCTGTATTAATTCAGTTCAACACTGTATTAAGTTTGATGAAGTATTAAGTTAAGTGATATCTCGATGACGCGACGAAGTGCGTGTTTGTGTGCCTGGTGGTGAAGAACATTGTAATACGAAGTTAACTATCTTGTGTTGAGTATGTTGTAATGTGCAACCAGATAGTAGTTGAAGAATACTCTAATTCAGCGTGTTAAGTCTGTGAAGTAGTACATAATTGAACTTGTAGAATCAGGAAAATAACAAACAAGGCCTCTGTTTTATAGACCCCTAACCATCCCAAGAACCCAGAATTGATAACAGATTAAACAATAAGTTAACACTGGCGCTGTCTGTGGGAAATGGAGTAGCCAGTTGACGAAAAGATTAAGGAGTGAAGAATAATCCTTTGATATATGCCAGTAACACATTTCGGCGAATCTTATCCCAAATATCAAAGTGATCCACATCCCTGGGCAGTTCCGAATTTGTTAGGAACACCCCCTGGTGGTAGAAGTGAAGAACAATCAAGTTCAGTTGCAGAAGGTTCAATTCAACAAGCGAGTGGAAATTCCGGTGGCAGTTCGGTGTTGTGCAGAAGCAGTTCGGTAGAGTGCGGCAATAATCCGGTGCATTCCGATAATAGTCCGGTACATTCTGAAGATAGTACCTTGGTTTCTGGTGGTATTTCGGCGTTGTTCGGTGACAATTCAGCATTCTCCGAAGATAATTCGGTGATTTTCGGTGACTGTTCGGTATTATCTGGTGATAATTCGGTGCTCTCGGGTGACAATTCGGTGATTTTCAGTGATAGTGCGCTATTGTTCGGCAGGAATTTATTGCATTCACCGTTTTTAGGTGCAAGTTTAGCCAATTTCTACACTAAGGTTGAGAAAGGGCTGTTAGATGTGGAGTTAAGTAATCGGTTCAGAGATATTTTTGGATCGAAAAATTGGCAAAGTGACCATACGGGTCAAGAACATCAAGAAATCTGTCCCCAAAATTCAGGCAACATGAGTAGTTCACATCAACAACAACAACAACAGCAACAACAACAACAGCAGCAACAACAACAACAACAACAACAACAACAACAACAACAACAACAACAACAACATCATCATCAACAGATTGTTCCAACCCGTCCGGTGCCAGCCGGAGTCACCTACACAAAATTTGGAGGTTTTCTCGGAGATGATCCCGACGCGCATGTGCGGACATTTGAAATTAATTATGCAATTTTGAATTATCCAGTAGAACCTGCTTATAAAGCCATTGTGTTCTAGTCAACTTTGGTTAATGAAGCTGCTCGCTGGTTAATCGAGTATGACTTGAATCATTTTCGGTAGTATGATGACGCGAAGGATGCATTTCTGCAATGATTCCGGTTAAAGAAAAATCCAGCAGAAATCTTTGATTACCTGTAGAATAACAGGCAGAAGCCACACCAGAATGTACAAGACTATGCCACTCTCTTTCGAACTCATTTATGGCAGTTGCCACCAGTGCATGCCAACTTACCAGATGACGTCATTACTCAGTGGTTCATAAATGGATTAAACCCCCAATTGAAACAGATCATGATCATACAATGTGTGGGTGGAATGACCTTGGATGCCATCATTGCAATGGCTTTATAGTTAGAAAATAAAGTGGGTGGATTCATTGAAGACCTAGAATGGTTGAAGGCATCCAAGCATTCAAACCAGGAACCATTGAAACAAATTTACTATACTAAATGTAAAAATACAAGACACAGTAGCTCAGCATGCGCTTTGAATCAGATGTATTGCGCCATTTGCCACACAACAGACCATACTACAGAGATCTATCCTTATAATGCAAAGGTCTAAAGTAGAGCGGCTGTCAATGCTATCATCTAGGAACAAGGGCAATCGGCCAGTCACTACGTACCACCGCAAATGAGGAATACTCCTTACCAAGGATACAAGAATTATAGAGGAGCACGATCAACTAACTTTGGACAAACTCGGTGAAATGCGGGTCCGTCAAGTGAAGGTGCACCTCCTCCACCACCTAAATGCCATTTTTGCGGTGAAATAGGGAATATCCGTAGGTACTGTAAAGATGCAGCTGAGTACGACAAAAGGAAAAAGGAAAGACAACATCCTATGGTGAACATGGTGCACATTTTAGCAGTCGACACCCAAACATCAGCGGTACAAACACATTCGGGAAAGCAGTTACAACCAGCTGCGGAGATTTTTGAACCTGGAATTCGTGAACAACAGAAGGTGTTTACTAAAGCAAGCAAGTGGGCAACCCAGGAACAAACTATTTTTCTTGACCCAGTTCCGATGATGCAACAAAGCATACCACAGGCAGTACCGGAAGGCAAAAATCTAACCCAAATAGTACCGGAATCCCCATCGGACACCGTACCGGAAACAACAAAATTTGATCCGGTATGGGATGTCTTATCCAAGGCGTCTATTACACTGCCATTGGGACAACTATTGGCTTTGGTTCCTGGCATGCATCAACAGTTCCAACAATAGGTCAGTCCAAGACCTTCATGTCCTCCTTAGACAGCCACAATTCAGCCTGATCTTGATCCGACGGTGGATCATGTTTTGCCCTTGATTACGGTCTGGTATAAGAATCACAAAATCACTCAAGTACTAATTGATGGAGGTTATGTTGTAAACTTTGCAACAACAACACTTTGTCAACAGATGTGATGGACACAAATTGAACCTATCCAATTTTTTGTGCGAATGGCTGATCAATCCTGAGTTCATCCGGTTGGATTAGTACGCGATATTCCTATTACTCTTCAAGGAGTTTTATTTAAAATGACCTTTGTTCTTTTGGAATTACCCGAATCCACCCTTGATTATAACCTGCTCTTTGGAGGACCATGGTTAAAACAAGCTAAGGTAGTTAAGGATTGGTCAGCGCATGAATTGATTTTTAAGAATAACCACTGTAAATATGTCGTTCCACTAGATGACATGAAGCCTTGCGACTTGTATGCACGGCCATATGTAGCCGAACCTGTACACATGCTAGATGGTCTTTCAGATGATGAAGAGGAAGCTTTTCTTAAAGCCAACAAGGATCTGATGGCGCTCGGAAATGTGGACTTACAAATGGTGGCCGATAATTGGAGTCCGGCAGCCTGTACGGTAGTACCACTGACCGGCAAACCCAAAGCAAGTGTAGCACAGACCTTGGATGATACAATGCTACAATAATTGCTTCAGTCAGGTGACGACTTTGCCATGCCACGGAAGTTCTACGTACCGAAAGACCAATTGGTTACTTGTAATTTAGGTGATGACACTAATCTGTAGCTGGTGAAGATCAAGGCGGGATTAGCAGAGACTTTCCAAGATAACTTGCTGCAATTGCTACATGAATTCTCTGATGTGTTTGCATGGGATTACTGGGATATGAGGGGGTTGGACCCGCGTATCTATCAACACAGGGTTATGTTGAAACCAGAAAGAACCACTAAGAAAGTGGGATGGTTTCTGTTAGATATGCTCAATACTCCACCCTTAAGTGACCACAAGTGATCCATGGTGCTCTAAGTTGTAAGGCCCCCATTATGAAGAGAAGCCATTGTGAGAGCCCAGATATTTATGGAACCCTAACTCCTAAGTTCGATGAGGTCTATGTGTGATCATTGATGGTTATAGATGATCTATGTGAGCCTAGCCATTAGGTTAGGTAGAGCATAAACTTCTGAACCATTGGGTTTCCATTCAAGGCAAAAATAAAGGCCTTGCAGCATCACACAATTTCCCCATAGAACCTTAATGGGGGGAGTGTAGAGGGGGGCTTGCCCCCTTCTTTGGGGTCCAAGGGGCATATCCCTCGGGCCGTACGACTAAGACGGTAGGACTTCTAGTCATGGAGATATTGTTAGATTGTATATTTTTTCGACTATTGTGTCTCTCCCAAGTGCATTTATCTATACCAACTCCCCTTGTAAAAGCTATATAAGCATGACCCAGGTTGAGATTTACATAGCATTGTGCATTAATAAGCCCTTCATCTAGAGTCTATCTAGATCACCATCTAAGCTCCACATTAGGAGCGCACAGGTGGACAACACCATCGTTGTAAGTGCATTACACTCGACAATATGAGAATTTGAGTTCTCTATCTATTAGTCTAAATCTATCTTTGTCTTCATTTTTCTCTCAACTCTGTCTACTGGTCTATTCCTATGTGCTGTTATTTTCTTACATGGTATCAAAGCTCAAGAGGTTTTGAGTGGTGTAGAAGAAAAAATGGAGAGGTTCCAGAGATCTCAATGACAAAAGAGAGAAGACGTCAAGTGGTACATCATCATCTACAATTGGGAATCAAGGTGGTTCATCAACAGGAGTAGGTGGAGCACAGATAGGAGCAGCAGTGATGCCGGTCATTCCAACATTGTGGATATGACCACCAACCTTTACGAAAGGTAAACTTGATGGTATGAACTACACCCTATGGAATTTTAAAATCACTTCTATCCTTGATTAATATGATCTTTTGGAGACTGTTCTTGGGAATGATCATGAGCCCCAAGAAACACCTGATCCAAATAATCTTGGTCGAATGATTCCTCCTGATGCTAATCTTCTACATGCTTGGAAATGTAGAAATGAAGATGCACTATGTGCTCTAATTAGAAGTACTTCTGATAGTGTTCCGACTCTCGTTCAACATACTACAAAGGATGTGAATCATGGAACATATTGAGAAATCAATATGAGACTCATAATCAGAGAGGGATTCATAACTTGGAGAATCAGCTACCAGGAGAAAGGTTTGTTGATGGGGAGACTACAGAGGTGTTTATCACTTACATAAAGAATCTACGAGATCAAATGGTGGGAGTAGGTGTACAAAAATTAGGCAAGGAGCTAGCTTGGCATTGTCTTCGAATCTGTGCACCTAAGTTTGATGGTTTCATAACTTTCTCTTAATACTCAAATCAGGCCTCAACCACTAACTTTTGAAGAATTCAGTGCCTTGCTCATGGAGGAGGAGCTATGGCTCAATGCAAGGAGTGGTGGCAACAAAGGATATGCTGCATTCATAGCAAATGCCAAAGGAGGCAAAGCAGACTCTTTGAAAGATGGAGACAAAAAGAAGAACGACAAAAAGAAGTTCAAGGGAGAGTGTTTCCATTGCAAGAAGAAAAGGACACAGAATCCAAGGCTACTGCATTAAGAAGGCCGAGGAGAAGAGTGGCTCTTCAAAAGGTGGCAAGGGCAAGAAGTTTTCCAACACAACAAAAATAGAGCTTGAGTTATTTGTTACGATAGAGGAGGTGTGCTCCTCGATTGAAGATTCGGGAATAGATGACTCATGGGTGTTGGACAATGGTGCATCTCATCACATGATGAGCAAAAAAGACCTTTACACTTCCTTATAGCCTCTAAAGGAACCCATCACAATAAAGGTAGGGAACAATGCAAGATGTCCTACAGAGGGCAAAGGTATGGTTTCTTTCATTAACTTTAGTGACAATATCAAAAAGCTTTCAAATGTGTTGTATGTTCCACAAATAAAACGAAATCTACTTTCAGTAGCTTCTATAACTGATCGAGGTGATAAGGTATCTTTCAGTAAGAGAGGAGCTAAGATTATGGACAATAACAACAACATTGTTGGGACTGGCATAAGGAGGAACAACTTGTATAACTTGTTTGCTCTTACAACCACTACAAATGTGGGCACAAGCTATGGCATGGGATTCGGCCACATTGGATACCCTCTACTGAAGGAGATGCATCGCAGGGGTATGGTTGCACACCTACCATTGATTGTAGAAATGAAGGAACCATGTGAAGCTTGGAGGATGGGCAAGCAATAGAAGAAGGCATTTCCACAAGAAAGCAAGAACCAGGCAAGCTATCCTCTAGAGTTGGTGCATGTTGACTTGTGCAAAAAATGCCTACTTCATGCTACTTGTCGATGACTATAGCAAGAAGATGTGGGTGTACTTCCTTCACGATAAGGCTCAAGCTTTTGGTAATTTTAAAGAATGGCATCACCTTTTTGAAACTGAAACAGGGAAGAAGATGAAGAAATTCAGGACAAATGCTAGTGGTGAGTTCACATCAACAGAGTTTGAAGATTTCTGCAAGAGTAAGGGAATCAAGCATCAACTCACAGTGGCACATAGTCCTCAATAGAATGGTTTTGTAGAACATCAAAAACGAACCATGATGGAGATGGAAAGGTGCATGTTGAAAGGAAAGGGTTTGCCTAATCAATTTTGGGTAGAGGTTGTCAACACTAATGTCTAGATCTTGAATCAAAGCTACACCAAGGCACTTGATGGAAAGACTCCACAAGAAGCCTACACTAATAAAAAGCCTTCTGTTTCCCATTCAAAGTATTTGGAAGTGAATGTTATGTACATGTTCTAGATAGGGAGAGAAACAAGCTTCAACAAAAAAGCATCAAATGTATCTTCCTGGGTACAATGAAGGTAAGAAGGCTTATAAGCTTTATGACCCTAAGGCTAAGAAGATCATGGCAAGTCACCATGTGATGTTTAAGGAGGAGCAACCACATGCAGCAGAGGAGGAAAAGAGAGCTTTCACTTTATCATCAAGTGAAGGGGCAATCCACTAAGAACTTGGCCCAAGAGCTATCCCTTCTACACAAGAGATGGGAGCATCATCTTCAGATGATGAGTCTGAAAGTCAACAACCTACCATCACCCAAGTGGAAAAGCCATTGCCACGTTGGGTGAGGCAGCTCTATAATTTTGTAAATCCCATCCCATAGTCACTAGAACAGGTTGCAGATGGACTAAGATGATCACAGAGAATAGAGGAATAGAGACAGGTAAGTGGCCATATTGTAAACACAGCCTTGATGGCTAATCTCATTCAAGAAGAAGCAAAGGAACCAACCAATGTGGAAGAGGCACTCCACGATCCGAATTGGAGGGTTTCCATGCAAACAAAATACAACAATATCATGAAGAATGGAACTTGGGAGCTAGTGAATCGACCCCCTAAGCATAAAGTCATTGGCACCAAGTGGGTTTGGAAGCTAAAGTACAAGGCTGATGGTACTCTGGAAAAGTGCAAAGCAAGACTTGTTGCACAGGGCTACTCACAAGTTGAAGGCATTGATTTTTGTGAATCGTTTGCCCCAACTAAAAGAATGACTACTATTCGAGTATTACTAGCTATGGATGCACATAAGTGTTGGCTAGTCTATCACATGGATGTCAAATCAACATTCCTGAATGGAGAACTCAAGGAGGAGGTATATGTGTCTTAGCCACCAGGGTTTGAAGCTCCCCATTCAGAGAACAAAGTATGTAAGCTGAAGAAGGCATTATATGGGTTGAAACAAGCCCGTAGAGCATGGTACCAATGGATAGATAAGTATCTCTTGGATCTAGGTTTCAAAAGATGTGCTTCTGATGCTAACTTGCATGTTCTAAAGAGAGGAGGGAAGGAAATTGTTCTTGTAATCTATCTAGATGACCTTGTGATTACAAGAAATGATGATGCTCTTCTTCAACAAATGAAAGATGCCCTGAGTTCAGAATTTGAAATTACAAACTTGGGCTTAACACATTATTGCTTAGGCCTTGAAGTTTGACAGGAACCAAGGAAGATTTTCATCTCTCTACAAGAGTATGCAAGACAAATTTTGAAGGCATTCGACATGGAGGATTGCAAGGAAATTTCTACACCTATGGAGGTCAACACAATCTATTGGAGATACTTCACCTCTAGTGGATATTGGAAGATACAGGAAAGAGTTGGAAGCCTCATGTACTTGTGCAATAGCAGACCAGATATCTCTTATGCTCTTGGAGTAGTAAGCAGGTTCTCTAATAAGCCTTGCCAAACTCATTGGAAGGCAAACATGCTGATACTTAGGTATGTGAAAGGTGGTATTCTTTATGAAGAAGGATTATCTCTGGTCAGATAGTGTGACTCAAATTGGGCAGGAGATATTGATACCAGAAAATCAGTTTTTGGGTATTGCTTTTCTTTAGCATCAAGAATCTTCTCTTGGATCACTAAGGAGCAACCGACTGTAGCATTATATTCTACTGAAGCTGAGTACAAAGCTACATGTGTTGCAGCATATGAAGCAGTATGGTTGAGGAGGATCCTATGGCACATATGAAAACAAGGACATGATGCTACAAAGTTGAAGTGTGACAACCAAAGTTGCATGGCCATCGCCAAGAATCTTGTGTTCCATGCACACACCAAATACATAGAAATTTAGTATCACCACGTGCGTGAGTTGATTGAGGAAAGGGTCCTGGAGATAAGCTATTGTCCAACTGAAGAAAATGGATTAGACATCTTCACCAAGGCTCCTGGGAGAGAGTAACTTCTTCAACACTTTCCAAAGCTTGGGATTGGACCAAGGAGGTAGTTCACCAAAGGGTGGACATTGAGGGGGGTGTTAGATATGCTCAATACTCCACCCTTAAGTGATCACAAATGATCCATGGTGCTCTAAGTTGTAAGGCCCCCATTATGAGGGGAAGCCATTGTGAGAGCCCAGATTGTATATTTTGTTGACTATTGTATCTCTCCCGATTGCATTTATCTATACCGATTTCCCTTGTAAAATCTATATAAGCATGGCCCAGGTTGAGCTTTACATAGCATTGTGCACTAGTAAGCCCTTCATCTTGAGTCTCTCTAGATCACCATCTAAGCTCCACATTGTTGAGATATCAAGCTCAACGTGTGATGATCCATGATGACACATATCAGTATAGTGGCCACACTAGTATTAGTATAGTTTCTTTGACATGTATAGTGGCCACGCTGGTATATGTCAAGGATACTTCATTGAGCTTTATTAGATTTATCTATCGAGAGTGATGGCACATTTGCTCCTTGCCAGCTCACTCATTCATGGACATTAGTTTTCTCCTTATGTACTGATCTTTATATATTTCACTGGTTGTATTCTTGTTTTTAGGTCATTCTTGTATATTCTTTTTTATGTAATAGAAGAAGAAGAAGAAGGTCACTCTTCCTTGCCTCAATTTGAGTGTGTGCTTCTCTTTGATTGTGAGAGTTTATGTGTGTGAGCTCTCTTCCTTATCTCCTTCCTCATGACATGGTATCAGAGCTAGTGTGGCTGTAGAGAGCTCGTCGAGAAGGCCGACAATGAAGAGTACGCGAGACGGCGTGGAGAAAGCGCAATTCACAATCGACCTCAGATTGCTATGAAAATTGGCGTGAAGGTAGAAGCCATCTCAACCTCTGTTTGGAGCCCGCAAGATGGGGCCCATAGAAAAAATAGGCCAGCTTCAGAAACTATAACTTGGGTCGTGTTCGACAACACTCATATATACTAGATCCAGAATTTCAAGTGATTCTGTGTACTGTTGATACACAAAAACTG
>CM035436.1:66093536-66098536 GCA_020310875.1 Ceratopteris richardii
GTTTGTGGGTAGGTATGCATGTGAATTGATGTGCATATATGTATATGTATGCGTGTGTGTATTTGTATGTATATGTATGTATGTGTATGCATGTGTATGTGTGTATGCATGTGTATGTGTATATGCATGTGTGTATGTATGTGTGTATATGTGTGTACATGCATGTATGTATATGTAAGTATGCATATGTGTGTGTATGTGTATGCAGGTGTATATGTGAGTGTGTGTATGTGTGTATATGTGTATGTGGGTGTGTATGTGTGTCTATGCATGCATGTATGTATGTATGTATGCATATGCATGTGCATTATGTATGCATGTGTGTGGACGTGTGTGTGTGTATGTGTGTCTCTATGTGTGTGAGTGTATGAATATTTATGTTTAGTGTGTGTATGTGTGTTTTCATATGTGTCTATGTGTGTATGTATATTTGTATGCATGTGTTTGTGTGAGTATGTGCAAGAGAACAAGGATTACAACCACCGCCACATGCTAGAGAGATGACTCTCCTCCCAATCAAATGCCTCTATATATAGCTCTCTCCAGGGGACTCCCTTCTTGGGCAGGTGGATACTAACCATCCATGTCTCAGCCATGTAACAACATGTATGCCAAGTGTCCCAGTTAATCGGAATTAACTAAAGTGGATGCTTCTAGAAGGCTTTAGATCTCTTTGGGCAAAATACTCTCCCCATGTTCCCCATGGGGATTGAACCCAAGACCTCCTCCTTCACATCCATGAGACTTAACCACTATGCTAAGTGGGTCACTTGGTTACGAGAGTAAATGACCTTCTAGTAAGTCTAGACTCAAGATCTTTGGTCATACATACGGATGACCAAACAGTGTCCGATTTCAGATTCGTTGTCGGGAAGATTTGCATCTTCCAGTTGATAACCAAAGGAAATAAAAGCAACTTAATTGGTGAATTCTAAACCTCTTTTTTACTGTTGATCAATTGTGTTGATTAGAATTAACTACTTTGAAAGTGTTTACAGGTATGAATGATGAAGCAGAATATATGTTCATATTAGGGTTTTCTTTAATTGCATATTGGATGTGTTTTATATTCATACACCTAAGAATTAAGGGTATTCAACCCTAGGGTTTTATAAGTTGTTATGATTTTATGTCAGTTGGGTTAATCCAAATTATCTCAAATGATTCCAATGGGTTAATGCTAGGGTTTATTTAAGTGTCAATGGGTTAATGATAGGGTTCAGAAGGATTTCAATGGGGTTTTGATGGGTTTAAGTAGGTTTTCTAGGGTTTTAGAATGTTTCAAGGGTTAAAATAATTAATATTTAATGAAATTAATCTATAATTAAACATTGGTTAACTTGTAAAACTAAATTATGGTTTAATTGTTAATTTAATAGTGTGTGTACCTTTAATACTAAGGTTCTAAATAATTAAAATCATAAGCTAAGTTTAAATTAAATGATTTATTTAAGTAAGAAATTTAGGGTAATAGAATTAAAATGAAAATTAAGTGGATAAATAATAAATGGTGAATATGAGTAGTGTTTAAAGTGTGGTGTGAGTTAAGTGTGTAATTAAAGTGGATAAAGTGAGTGGTTAAAAGTGTGGTAATTATGTGGGCAAAATCAAAGAGTGGTCTAAATTAAGTATGCATTTAAAGTGTAAAAAGTATTTGATGAAAAGAATGGTATAAGTAGAGTGTGTAATTAAAGTGGAGAAAAGTCAAATGAAAGAGTGGTGATAAGTGTGGGTTAAAGAATGGATGAGAAAGAAAGCAGGAATTCAAAAGAGTGGTAAGCTCATAACTTCTCTGAGTATATATATGTATGTTTTGATCATGAATTCTTAATGTTTTGATTCAGGTAATTTTCCTCTTCTTCTCGTTGCTTCATTCCTTCATCTCCATCGTCTATGTATCCCACCTCCTGCATCTTCTTTCCCTTCCCCTCCTTCATCCTCGCAGATATAGATATGCTTGCGTGCGCACGCAGAGAGTGTGTAGAGCGTGTGTAGAGTGTGTGTACAGTGGAGCGCTGAGAGAAGGTTTTAATGATTTGTTTTTTTTGCCCTTCACGACGGCTTTTGCGTGACAGTGAGAGAGTAGAGAGAAGAGAGTATAAGGTTTTTTTTTTTTAATTTCCTGTTGTCCCTCCCTCCACGTCGGCTTCTGACAAGATCTACGCGCGACAGCGAGTGGGAGTTCTGGCGGCGGTCTGACAGTGATAGAGAGAGAGAGAGAGAGAGAGGGAAAGAGAGATAGAGAGAGAGTGAGAGAAAGTCTCTCCCTCCCTCCCTGGCGCTGCGTGCAGCAGCGCGCAGAGAGAGAGAGAGAGAGAGAGAGAGAGAGAGAGAGAGAGAGAGAGAGAGAGAGAGAGAGAGAGAGAGAGAGAGAGAGAGAGAGAGAGAGAGAGAGAGAGAGAGAGAGAGAGAGAGAGAGAGAGAGAGAGAGAGAGAGAGAGAGAGAGAGAGAGAGAGAGAGAGAGAGAGAGAGAGAGAGTTAGGAGAGAGAGAAAGAGTCAATTGGATAATTAGTCAATTAGAGTTAATTAATTTAAATTAAGTATTTAATATTGCATTGTTTAAATAATTACATCTATTTAGTTATATTATTACATTATTTCCATTAGATATAAGTAAGTTTATTAATTTATTTAAGTGCAAATGTGCATTAATGTATAGAAATACTAACTAAGTGTATTAAGAGTATACATTTAAGGTCGATGCATGTGGTTCTCTGTATGCATACATGAGTTATTAAGTGTTCTATGTATTAGTATGAAATTTTAATTATTGACATAAGCATAAGTGCATATGTATGTGCACATGCATGGAAAAATATGCATGATTAACGTGTAAGAGTATGAGAATGTGTGTTAGAATGCATTGGCATGAGTATGAATGCATGTTAGATGTGTGTGTATGTTTTAAGTCAACATGTTAGTGTTTAAGTTAATGAGGGTATCTACATATAAGAATTTATGGTAGGGGGTATTGGCATACATTAGTATGTGTATGAGATTGAATGATTAATGTGTAAGCATATTTGTGCATATGGTTATATACGAGCATATAAATGTATATGTTTATGTGTATGTTATTCTATTAGTTCATATATAGATGCATGTGAATGAGAATATAAACATATGCATGATCAGGTATGACTGGTTAGTATGTATAATCCTATTAAAGACTATGTATATTAAAATATGTATCATAGTATGCATGATTTATGTGCATGGGTATGTAATTGAATGAATGAGTACGGTGGAGTATATGCATATTAAGATATGCACTAGTGTATGCATGTGCATAAATGCATCTAAGAGTTAGTATGAATGTGCATTTACCTAATGCTAGCATGTGCATATGAATGAGTTTATGTTAGCATATGTGAAAATGCATGTATATGGATTGAAGTACAATGTTACTTATGATTGAATGCATATGAATGATTGATTTTGAGAATTTATGCATGATAAAGGCAAGTTATTATGCATGTGTATGCAAAATGGTATGTGACTAATGTTTTTTAAGTTTCTTAATGATTCTTGTAATATTACTAATACCCGAATGTTTTGATTCAGCATTGAAGATTAATGAGCAATTGAAGAGCAAATGAAGTGCAGTGAACCTAATGTGTTTTGCAGCATTGAAGATTAATGAGCAATTGAAGAGCAAATGAAGTGCAGTGAACCTAATGTTTTTTGCAGAAACATTGAAGATTACAATCAATTAAAGTGAAGTGAAGACAATTGAAGTGAAGCGGCAGCCTAAAGATCCATTTAAATCTTATTTCTCATTTAGTCAACTATCCAATTGACTAGACATTTATCCAATTGTTTAGGCCTTCCAGTTGTATTAGATTTCCTTGATGTCTTCTAAGTTAGTTCATGAGTCTGAGCACAGTACTATTGAAGATATTGAAAATGTTCCGCCAACTCTAGACAGACCAGAACCCTCTAGCTTACCTGAAAGTTTAGTAGAAGAACCCATTATGGAAGTTTCAATCTCATATCAGGAAGCTGTTGCTATGTACGAGGCTGCCCGTCCTTACGGTCCATAGCTAGTTAAAACTATTTACTTTTGGTAAGAAAACTTTAGTTTCAGTCATAGAATTAGGTAATTTATATTGTTTTGTCATTAGAACCTTATTTCCTTAAGCCTGAGTCCGCTACAGACACCCTGCGTGTGCCGAACGATTTAGGCGGATGACTTGATCCACCATCCGAGCATCTGTCACGACCCGACATCGTCTGACCCGATCAGACCCTTAGATCATAGACTTACTTTATTACAGTATGTGTCTCTATATGTATGTGTATATATATATATATATATATATATATATATATATATATATATATATATATATATATATATATATATATATATATATATATATATATATGTATATGTGTGTGTGTATGTAGGTATATACGTGTATCTATATATATGTGTGTGCAGGTAAATTTATGTGTACAATTATGTGTCTGCTGGTCTGTGCATGTCCAAGTATATACATGTATGTAACTATGTGTGTGTAAGTATATGCATATGTTTGTGGGCAGGTATGCATGTGACCTAACGTGCATATACATATATGTATGCATATGTATGTGTGTGTATATGTATTTTTATGTAAATGTGTATGCATGCATATGTGTATATGCATGTGTGTATGTATGTGTGTGTATATGTGTGTATGTATATGTGTGTTTGTATATGTAAGTACATATATGTGTGTGTATGTGTATGTAGGTGTATATGTGAGTGTGTGTATGTGTGTATACGTGTATGTGGGTGTGTATGTGTGTGTATGCATGCATGTATGTATGCATATGCATGTGCAATATGTATGTGCAATATGTATGCATATGTACATAGGTGTGTGTGTCTCTATGTGTGTGTATGCATATTTATGTTTAGTGTGTGTATGTGTGTTTTCATATGTGTGTATGTATATGTGTATGCATGTGTATGTGTGATTATGTGTCTAAATATGTGTGTGTATATATATG